>JBCNJP010003828.1:0-53266 GCA_039602395.1 Deinandra increscens subsp. villosa | reverse complement strand
CAAGAACAACCGCAGTAGCAGTGGCAGGAGGTGGATTAGGTAGGGGTTCTTCCACATAATGCAACTTCCCTTCGGCCCTAAGGATAATCCTTAGTTGTCGATACCAGTCAATGAAGTTGATCCCAGCCAGCTTCTCTCTTTTAAGAACTGACCTAATAGTAGATTTGGATAGTTCGGTGGTTGATGACATCTACAATTCATTCAAAGTTTAATATTAGAATTTTCGATAATAATCCTTTTAAAAAATTAAATACCCTTCGTTTAAATAAACATTAATTTTACTAAAAGGCTAAGTTCCACATCAACATTTTATCTTAACTGCATGCGTCTAACATATGCTTCTAATGATAAATTTGATAGGTAGGTCACGATGACCAATTGCGTTACATTTGCAATTCTTAGATCTTATGAGACCGATGGCACTAGTGAACTGGCATCTAGTGTCAAACTGGCATGTTTTCCCATCTTTTCCTCGGGTACAACGTCTCACTTGGCTAGGGTACTCGTTTAAGTAATCCAATTTGAAAACATGTAATTACAAGATCTAAGGTCTGACGCATAGAACAATTTGATACGAGTTACGTCACAACATCATTCCCTAATGAGGTCTGTGAGTCTAGAGAGTCAAACGTTTGAGTCCAGAGTCAGAATATTCATAGATCAGTTTTGTTCCCACAAATTAGATCGACTACGGACGGTTTTAGAATATTTCACAAAATATTCATGGATGTTTAAAACGTATAAAATTCGAACACGTTTCGCAGAATTCGAGATTTGCATCTAATTCTTTAGATCAGATTGAATCATTTGGTGCAAATGTTACGGTTCAACATCCCAACACTAAAGTAGAACATCACTGTAGCATAGAATTCAGGTAATCAGTAACAATATTAGCTTATTGATCAAACTTGATCAATGGAACTGTGATTTCTCGTGCTAAGTTCTTTGCATGTGTTTTGGTTTTGCCCGTTTAAGTTGTTTCATTAGTTTTGGTGTTTCTCATGAACATCAAACGTACTTAAGTGAATTTGAATGCGTGATAAAACTTGTGCCCTTGGTATGCACATGGATTACTGTGTTACCACAATGGCATGTTATTTGATTATCAACAGAATCAAATTAACTTTCTTTGAATGTACCGTTACATTCATGATTCTAAAATTTCACTTAAGGTGGCTAGTTGTTCGGTGAGTATGCGAGAGTACTCATTATGAACATTTTGTCATCTTGAAGACAAGTTGAGATGATTCAAAAATTTCGATCTTGTGTCGTTGTGTAACCCTTTACAGTGACATTCATGCAACATCCCTATGTTGGATAGTTCTCGTTTCATAACTAGTATGACACGACTCGTTTCAAGAAATTGATTATATATCTAAGGGTGCCAGTCCAGAGATAACTTCAATTGTGGTAGCTCTTGAAACTTGGAGATCAGTTGAGGCTTCATTACAAGTTTAATACGGTGAACTTTAATGAACGTGAGATCAAAACTCAGTCGTTATCCCGATAAGGATTAGTAGTGATGCTCCCACTTGCTTTATGTAGACGATGCATTCTTATAATCATTTTTCTCTCAAACCGTTAGAATATTGCTTTGCAAGAGAACTCTTATCAAACATACTTCGTTTCCAAGAACGAAGTTATTTAGTTTCATAAACACATTATGAATTTAAATTGATCAATATACAATTGTCATGTCACATACATGAGATTGCAAGATGAAATGAAACTGCCAAAGTTTGATGGTATCCTAAGTACAATCATCTTCATGTTTGAAATGAGTTGCGTGCTAGACACCCCGATGATTATTCTATCAGAGTATCGAGCCTGATTTAGGATTGTAAATTCAATCCAATGATCAACCAATAATGGAGGATTTTATACAAGTAAAATCTTCATTGAGTTCCATCTGGAAATATCAGTCATTTAGAATTCTAACATGTTTTCGCTATAGCATCAACCATTTGTTGTGAAAATATGTTTGTCTAACGAGTCTTGCTTAATTACAAGAGTCACGGAACACAGTCCGGTAATTCCTATAGAAACCAAGTTTCTTTAAAAAGGAACTTATATGTCCATGCATCAAAAAGTGGACGTGCATAACTCAAACTTGGTCTCCCGCAAGACTTCTTCTTGGAAACAATTTGAGTCGCAAGTGATGGTCAGGAGATGATTCGTGGGTAGAAGGTGTGAACGGCGGCCATTGGCATGTCATAAGTCATGTGCTTATTGGGTTTCCAACTTAAAACCAAATCCTAATAATGTATGCAATAGGTGCTTAGCAGGATTTTAACACATACGAGTACAAGCTAGTTGTAGTTTTCGACTTTCAAGGTGTAGTACGTATATATCTATTCATGACCATTATGGTCATATGCACAAAACTTAGTGCATCTATATATAACATAATCATTTAGGTGATTGTGTTACATAAGTAGCGTTGGTGACTTGAACTTTTACAAACAAGTGTTTGAACTCAGTAAAGGTCCTATTGTTTAATTTGATGAAATCAAGAAAGTGATTTCATAAAAGTTCAATTTGATTTAATGAATCTTAGGCTACGTAATTCAGAACCATAAGGTTCTATGAATCATGGTAGGTTGTTGTTCCTATTGTAACAAGTACAATGAGAATAAGAGATGTCATAGCCTTAATGGGTTTAGAAAGAACAATCGTTCTTCTTTTGCATGTAGACTAGTCTCATGATCATTAAATCAATAGCACCAGGCTTAAGGTCATGTTATATATGTTTGAATCTAATCTACCAACCAAGTGAAACATTTTCAAGTGTAGATAAAACCATGCATATCACATAAGTTTAAACCAGAAACTTTTAGTGCATGTTCAAGATTCAAACCAAAGCAAAATGTATTATCTTGGACCCCGCCAGGGAAAGGAAACAAGCAAGTTGTTTTAAAGATACCACCAAGAATTCAAAATACGACATGATCTTTATTCAAAGTTTGCAATCATTCAAAGATGTCATTTCATCTTGGTTCCTTTTGCTTTCTACGACTTAACGTTCCTACAAAATGTAAAGTATGTCAAGAATATATTTTGAAGGATCAAGTGAAGTGGTTTTTAACATGAGGTAACATATATATACCTCCAGAAGCGCCTGCATCGGCATTCTTCCATTTCACCTTGGCAAGATATTATGGGCAGTTTCTCTTCCAGTGCCCCATCTTGTTGCATTCGAAGCACTGGCGCGCATCTTGCGGTGCTGCCTTCGAAGCCCTTGACTTTCCCTTTCCATTGCTACTAGAACCTCTAGCAGCAGCGCCCTTGCCTTTCTTCCTTTGCCCAGGTTTCCTCTTAACCTCAGGTTTTTGACACCTTCGGATCGGATGACGAGCACATCATTTGACTTGCTTTTATTGTTGTTACTGTTAAGAAAATTAATCTCAGCAGTCTTCAACATGCCATGAAGCTCGGTCACCGTCTTAACCAGCCTGTTCATATTAAAATTGATCCGGAAAGGAGTGAACGCGCTGGAAAGAGAGTGGGAATCAAATCCGTCGCCATTTCCTGAGGAATGACGTAATCGAGCTTCGCAAGTCGGTAGATGTAGCCCTTCATCTTAAGGACATGGGCGCTGACAGGGCTACCTTCAGCCATTCGACAGGTGATGAGCCTGACAACGGTTTTGTAGCGTTCCTGTCGGGCCTAGGTTTCAAACATGCCCTTAAGTTCCCCGATCATCTAAAACGCCGTCCTGTCAACCATGCTCTTTTGAATATCAGTAGACATGGTGGCCAACATGAGGCACATCACTGAATTGGCATCCTTTTTCAGTGAATCGTGTGCAGCGCAACTAGCTGGCGTATTATTAGCCTGGTACTCGGGCACCTCCTGTTCCAACACATGTTGTTTGTTGGTCATTTGCAGGATAATTTTCAGATTTCGATGCCAGTCGAGGAAGTTGGTGTCATCAAGTTTCTCCTTCTCAAGGAGAGACTTGAGCTAGAAATCTCGTTGTTTGCGTTAGCATTAGCCATCTGAAACAACAAGCAATTCGTTTAGTGTTTCGATGTAATATTCGTATTAAAAAATGGCAAGCAAATCTTGAATAAGAATATAGGAACCCAATTAGTAGTCGACCCACAAAGGCAGCATTAAGTGCAATCACCGGTCAACTAAGTAATTGCATGGACAACGATTGTCTCTTGTGAAAACCGGTCACAACTCCCGTTTATGAGGCTTTCGCGAATTAATTCACGAAATACATTTAGCCTCATCCATGCCAATTTTGTCTACGAATGACCAGAAGTACGGTGTTGAAATACTCCAATACACAAGGTATTTATAAAGAAAATGAAATATGTCCTCAATGGTCAGTGTGCATGCATGGTATTGAAATACTCCAATGCACACACCTTGGAAGATACCCGGAACACCAAGTGTGGCGTTGAAATACTCCAACACTGATGCATCGGTAAATATGTTCCAAGTTAGACTTGACTAGGATGGCATAATCTATACGTTTAGCGGCTTACCTGATAGGATTATTTAGTCAATGTTTTAATTAATTAAACATCTGACTAAGATAACTCAAGAACCCTATCTCACTCGGGACAGTCAATTTAATAACCTCCTTATTAAATACTACTTGTCGCGATGCAATAACTAATTATTAAAAGTTTGATATCTAAGATCGAAATATTCGAGATCACAGTCGAATAAAATTGGTTATGTCATTTCGAGTATATTTAACTCAAATCATTTGAATTGTAAACCAGTTTTAACCGATTAAAACTTAGTTTGGAGTTTTAGTTGGCGCATTAAACGATTTAAGACAAGCAACCAAAATGCACATGCAAACAGACACATTTTCGGATTTAAAACGTTTTGACATTGTCAGAGCCTAATGACCATGTCGAAGAAGGTCTAGGACAAAAGGTAAAACCAACCACAATGATGAGTGTGGAATGGTCATCTGGTCGACTCTAACGCTCCTACTGGCTTCATAAGCTCTTCTTGATTGATTAGAATTCGTCGGTCTTCCGGTTGCGGATACTTGACATGCTGGGAAGTGTCCTTAGACAAGAACACTCGCCACAATGGGGTAGTTACATCAATGCTCGTCACGTGCGTCTGAGGAGAAGGTGAGCATTCACAAGGAAATAGAACAAAAGCCTAATCTATTTTGATACAACTTTTGAACCCAAAAACCAAGTGGGCAATCGAAAACCAAGATACAAATGGGCCAAAATGGGCCAAGGCAAACATGACAACCAATCACAACCATAATTATGGGTCTAGCCGAATATGCGCGTTAAACAATCAATTAACGAATTAAAAATGTTTGGTGGAATTAAATCCACCAAACATGTAGAAAAGCAATTCGTTTAACTTTTGCGACTTTCGGGTTTAAACCCCAGTTCGCGAAATCCAGCGGTTTATAACTGATCGGTTAGGGTTTGCGTATGGTGATCAAGGCTCTGATGCCACTGTTGGGTTTCAACAGTGGTATACGGGTGCCCGGTGACGTTAAAAAAACACTTTTAAGTCCGATTACAACATTACCGACTGGGTTTAGTAAATTAAGAGTTAAAATGGATTAAACCGGTAGTCTGTTTACGCAACGGAATTAATAATTTAACTAATTTTAGACGCGTAAACCGTTGTTGTCGAAATCGTGTCAACAGGATCACGATCACCAAAATAATCATGCAAACACCATTTCGCATTAAACCGGTTAACGCGAAAAACACTAATGATTACATTAATCGAAATTAAAATAATCTAAACTAAAACAGAGTTTAGATATACCTTCGCGGTGAACTAACAAACGTTAGAGACACCGAGGGAAAACGTGATGACGCTAGGGTTTCACGGAAAAACCGATCCGACGTTCAGATCTAATCGTTTTCAAAATCGCAAGAGACGTCTTAAACCGATTCGTTGGAAATTGCAATGATTCGGTTTATGGTGGCGACGAGCGAGCACCAACGTGTCAAGACGGTGACGGCAGTTAGGGTTTAACCGAGGCGATGAAAACGATGACGGCGGCAAGGCTCGCTTCGTTGGCATCGTGAAAAGGCGACGAGCAAGGAAGGTGATGGTGTCACGCGAAACGGAGATACGCTAGGTCGTGACGTGTAGGGCTATAGTTTGTAAGGCATGAACATTAGTTGGGCTTTAGTTTTTGGGCTTAGTCTAGCTTAGTTAATAGGCCATGTGGGCCATTTGAATGTTTATGATTGGGCTAGATTAGTGATTATGATTGGCCCAAGTTCTTGTATGAGGTGGTATAAATACCACCTCATTGTAATCGGTTTGTCAAGCTTTTCAATACTAATTCCAAGTTTACGATTTCTTCAAGTCTTTTGCTGTTTACGATCAGAAGATAAAGCTTCATAGTAGCTGATTTCCATTCAAGATTCAATCTTTCTCATGGATTGAATCTCTTCTTCTACTATTTTCTTGAATCGATCTCTCACGAGGATTCCGCACTCGTGTTTGATTAGTATATCGTGTGTTTGGTTTATTTTCGGACCTACAATTGGTATCAGAGCCAAGAATCTTCGATTCGAGGCTCTCACGATATTGATTCAAGTGTATTTCTGGGTTTCTGTTGAGTTTTTGTTCAAGTTTTGAAGATTTGAAGGTGTTCCGGGTGTTTACGACCATTGCTGCTGCTGTTCTTCGAGATTTCTGGGTTTTAAGAGTGTTTACGATCTGTTCTCTTTGAAGATTGCCTGTTTACGACTTCAAGAAAGCTATTTTTGAGTGTTTACGATTTGAAGAAAAGGAGATTACGATTGTACTTAGTTATCGGAAACGGGGTTTACGATTTTGCAGGGTCGTAAAGGGTGTTTACGATTTTTTTTGGGATCGGAATCAGGTGTTTACGATCACGGGATCGTAAACGTGTAATCGTAATCGGTGTTTACGATTTTGATAAGGCGGTTTGTGTTTACGAGCGTGACGTGTGATCGGGAACGGTATTTCCGATCGTAATCAAGCTGTTTCAATCGTAATCGGGTTATGTGGATCGTAATCAGGAAGTGTTTTTAATCGTAAACAAGTGATTGTTTGAACTTTTGGACATTAGGTTAAGTTTCCCAAGCTATTGAAATGGATTTTGAGCCAAGCATGTATCAGAAATTGGACTTCGAGATCGGATCTATAACTCGTCCGCCAAGACTAACTTCAGCGGATAATTTCTTAGAGTGGAAATACAGATTCGAAAATCATTTGAAGAGTGTGGATCTGAGGTTATGGAGGGCTGTTGTGAATGGACCGTTTACACCTACTCACGCAACAGGAACAAATGCAGGGAAAGAGAAGAAAGAAGACGAGTATGATGATGATGACTGGGAGAGGTGCAACAAGGCTGAGAGGGCATTTGCGATAATGACGATGGCCCTAACTCCAGATATTGCTCAAGGGTTCAAACACTGCAAAACAGCAAAGCAACTGTGGAATGCCTTGATTGTTGCTTATGAAGGGAACCCTGATATTAAGGCTAGTCGGAAGCAGATGTTGAAGCAGAAGTTTAACTTGTTCAATCATATTCAGGGTGAATCGTTTGAAGCTCAAGTTCAGAGGTATGTGTCACTGATGGCAGAGATGTCAAGTTATGGTGTGGAGCCGGATACTGAAGACAAGAATTTGAAGTTGCTGAACAGTCTGCCTAAGTCTTGGAACACCAATATATCTATCATCAAAGACAACAATAGGCTGAGTGAAGTGACTTTGGATGAATTAATCAACAAGCTGAAATCCAAGATGATCGATGATAAGCAGAGAGAGCTGAACCACATAAGTTCTCTAAGTTTGGCTGGAAAGTTGAATCAGGCTTTGCTATCGGAAGAAGTTGAGGGTAAGCATGAAGGAAAGTTTACAGGGAGTGGATCAAGCTCAGCTCCTATGTCTAGTGCTTTTGTTGCACAGCCTCAAGGTAGTTCAAGCGGAGGTGTCAACTCTGAAGATGTCAATGATCCTAACTTTGCCCTTGGTATGGGTTTCATGAACAGCTATCATGCCCTTGTGGCAGGGAATCTTGTGCCTACTGATATGGTGGCTGGTGATCTTAATCAGATAAATCCTGAGGACGTGGAGATGCTGGATGTCTCTTGGCAAATGGCCATGGCTGTCTTCAGAGCCAAGAAATTTATGGCCAAAACGGGAAGGAACGTCTGGAAGGATCAGGATAAGATCAGAATGGGGTTTGACAAGTCGAAGCTAAGGTGCTATAATTGTGATGAGTATGGTCACTTTGCCAGGGAATGCACGAAGCCCAAGAAGGAAAGAGCTGAAGAAAAGAAGGTTGCTGAAGTAAAAGGAAAGGGTGATGCCAGGGCACTGGTGGTTCAGGAAGGTGGTGGTTATGACTGGAGTTCACAGATGAAGGATCTTAGTTTGTCACATGCTTTGATTGCTACTGCAGAGAAGGATAATGAAGAAGATCATGCCTTTGTGGTCACTGATGAAGGAAAGCCTGAAGAGACTCAGATAGAAGACAAGGAAGCGTTCGTTGCTGATGCTGAAAACCTAAAGGGACAGCCAAGAAGATCTGTCAACAATCTCTGGTATGTTGATAGTGGTTGTACCCGACATATGACCGGAGATCTGTCTCTGTTAGATGAGGTTGAAGACTTCAATGGAGGAAGTGTTTCTTTTGCTGGAGGTGTGGGTGGAAGAATTACAAAGAAAGGAGTTGTGAAGAATGGGAGTCTGACTTTTTCAGATGTGCATTATGTAGAGGAGCTGTCCCACAGCTTGCTAAGTGTGTCACAGATATGTGATCGGGATTTCTCTGTGATGTTCAACAGAAAGGAATGCATCATTCTCATGCCTGGTGTAGAAATTCCTGAAGAATGTATCTTAATGCGTACACCAAGGCACGGGAATTCTTATCAATTGAACATGGGAAAGCCTCCAACTTCTGAAGCAGCTTGTCTAATTTCAAAGCAGACTGAGAATCTTGCATTGTTGTGGCATCGTCGTCTGGGACATGCAAACATGAAGAATCTATCCAAGCTGGCTAAAGGAGAGCATGTCAGAAATCTTCCGATCAAAGACTTCTCTTCAGTGGAGAAGTGTGTGGCTTGTGCTAAGGGGAAGCAGCACAAACTGCCACATCGTCCAAAGGTTACAAATTCTGTCTCTTCTGTACTTCAACTCTTACATATGGATTTGTTTGGTCCCATGCAGGTACAAAGTGTCAGCAAGTTTTCATACTGCCTCGTGATAGTGGACGATTACTCGCGGTTTACTTGGGTCTTTTTCTTGTCAAACAAGTACGAAACTCCAGCCCTAGTAAAGCAGTTTGTGACGCTTATTGAAAACCAGCTGGATAAAAGAGTGAAGGCAATCAGATCTGACAATGGGACGGAATTCAAAAATGCTGAGCTAAATATGTTTTGTGGTGAAAAGGGGATTGAAAGGCAGTTCAGTGCTCCTTACACTCCTCAGCAGAATGGAGTTGCCGAAAGAAGAAATAGGACACTCATTGAAGCGGCTAGAACAATGATGTGTGAAGCAAAATTACCAATCTTCTTTTGGGCAGAAGCTGTGAATACAGCTTGTTATGTACAAAACAGAGTTCTTCTGAACAAGCGTCACGAGCAGACTCCATATCAAATCATTTATGGAGAGAAACCGAAGGTGGGTTATTTCAAGACGTTTGGGTGTCCGTGCACGGTGCTGATTCAGTCCGATGTAGGGAAATTCGAAGCGAAGGCCGATGAATGCTATTTTGTGGGTTATTCTGCAAATAGTGCTTATCGTGTCTATAACAAGACCACTGGTTTGATCATTGAGGCATTCAATGTAGATTGGATGGAGGACAATCCTACGGATGCGGGAACTGGACCTGATTGGATCTTCAACTATGGATCATTGTTTGAGGGATTTAATTTCTCGAATGTTTTCCACAATTTGGGCGAAGAAGAAGACATTGTAGCTCCCAGTGCAGATGTAAGACCTCATGTGGATAGAGCATTAGCTGAATCTTCTCGGAATGCAACTGCTGATATTCCAGAATGTTCAGGAACACGTGATGCTCCAGTGGATTCTCAAGGCTCAGGTATGTCTGAAAATGTTGTTAATACTAATCTGCCTGTTAATGTTTCAGTGCCTGATGTCCAAGAGAGCAGAATCAACAAGGATCATCCACTGAGTAATGTTGTTGGGCCAGTGACAGCGGGTGTCACCACAAGAAGCCGCACAGGACACATCAACTTTTGTATGTTTTCCTGCTTCATCTCCCAGATTGAACCTCCCAATGTGATGGTTGCTCTCAAAGATCCAAACTGGATGGAGGCCATGCACAATGAACTCAATCAGTTTTCAAAGCTGGGAGTGTGGCGTCTTGTGAAGCGGCCAGAGGACAAGAAGGTGATTCCCACGAGATGGTTGTACAAGAACAAAAAGGATGACTCGGGGATCATTGTAAGAAACAAAGCAAGGTTGATAGTACAAGGGCACAGGCAAGTCCACGGTATCGACTATGATGAGGTTTACGCTCCAGTGGCAAGATTGGAAGCAATTCGGATCTTTCTAGCTGTGGCTTCGTATCTCAATTTTACCGTACATCAGATGGATGTGAAGACTGCCTTCCTGTATGCAGAGATGAACGAGGAAGTCTATGTTGCTCAACCACCAGGGTTCATAGATGAAGAAAATCCAGATCACGTTTATCTGCTGGATAAGGCTTTGTACGGTTTGCATCAAGCTCCTAGAACCTGGTATGAAACGTTGTCCAATCACCTGGTGGAGAATGGATATACAAGAGGAGTCGTTGATCAAACGTTGTTTAGAAAAAGGGTGGAAGAAGACATAATCATGGTGCAAGTGTATGTAGATGACATTATCTACGGATCGACAAACGAAGAATTGTGCACCGAGTTTGAGGAGATTATGAAGAAGAAGTTTGAGATGAGTGATCAAGGCGAGATGAGTTTCTTTCTTGCACTTCAAGTTAAGCAGAATGATTCTGGGATTCTTATTCATCAGGAGAAGTATGTGAATGAGATTCTGGAAAAGTTCAAGATGCAGGATTGCAAGCCCATCGCCACTCCCATGGCATCCAGACCACTCTTGTCAGCAGATCTTAACGGGGAGTCAGTGAGTGAATTCCATTATCGGTCGATGATTGGATCACTAATGTACTTGACAGCAAGCAGGCCAGACATCATGTATGCAGTTTGCGTGTGTGCTCGATATCAGGCTAACCCTAAACTCTCTCATTTAGCTGCTGTTAAACGTATCTTCAGGTATCTGAAGGGCAGGCCTAGGCTTGGTCTTTGGTACCCGAAGAACACTGATTTTCAATTATATGCTTTTACTGACAGTGATTATGGAGGTAGTGACCTTGACAGGAAATCTACTACTGGAGGATGTCAGTACCTGGGAGATAGGCTCATCTCGTGGCAGAGCAAGAAGCAGCATACCGTCTCCAAATCAACTGCCGAAGCTGAGTACGTGGCCGCATCTGCCGGTACGTCACAGGTAGTGTGGATCCAAAACCAGCTCACGGATTACGGTATGGAATTCGTTAACACTCCCATATTTTGTGATAACGCTGCTGCTCTTGAGATTGTGAAAAACCCCGTCCAACATTCCAAAACCAAGCACATTGATATCAAGGTACATTTTATTCGTGATTGCTTTGATCGTGAGCTAATTCAGCTTCAAAAGGTAAGCTCCGATCAGAATGTTTCGGACATCTTTACAAAACCCCTTCCTCGTCCTAATTTTGAATCTTGTGTTGAAGGCCTGAAGATGATTGCCTTCGAGGAATGATCTGATCATCTATGTTTTTGTACAAAGTTTTTGGTTTTTACATTTTACTTAAAAAAATTAATCAAAAAAAAAATTAAAAAAAAAATAAATAGAAAATGACTGAAAAATTGAGTCTTGTTTCAAAAGCCTCACAAAAACAGGGGAAGAAATGGTGCTGGTTAAACTGAAAAGTTTTTATGATGTCTTTTGATAGGACTTGAAAAAATTGCTTAATGACGGTTGGAGACTGACACGTGTAAGGCTGATGTGAAAGACTGCTCGAAGATGATATGTCGGTAAGCTCAACCAAAACAATGATCATCTATGTAAGTGCAGTAATCTTAAACTCTATACATGTTTAGTTTCCCATCCTAGTCTTCATGGTTTAAAAAACTGAGTCCCGACAAAAACGGGTTGAGAGTGGTATTTACCTAGTATTCACTCTCTCACACGCCATGCTTATACTGTATAAGACAACACCACAGGAAAGAAAAAGAAAAAGAAAAAGAATTCAAGAATGCAAAAAATGAAAATTCTGAAAAAGAAAGAAAGAAAAAGAAAAGGAAAATAAAATTATTCAGTTGATCTTCTCTGCGTGCTTATGCGGCCGACCTGATCATCAACTGATAATGTATGAAAAATCAGAAATAAGTGGTAGTCAAAACAGTGTTGCATGGTTCCTCAAGTTGGGGGTTTGTGAATCCTCAATAAACTCTGAGGTTGGGTAGGTTTTGCTATGGAAAATTGGGTGTGGGGACGGTTAAGCATATCGGTAAAATCAGTACTATATTTAAGCACTTAACTGGATGTGAGTTTCTGGGTTCAAACCACCTGACAATTGTCTAGAGTGTCAAGTAACGGAAGCTGAAAAGGGTTCCTCAGTCAAAGACTTGTCTGAAATTATCTGTGAAATTTACCAGCACCAGGTAAGTAAATATTTTAAATTTCTGAGGTAGGTTTGTATATATTTAAATTTGGATTTTTATCTGTTTTACTTTTAAAATTCTTAAGTTTTCATGATCATGATCGGATTCTCGGGGTATGACTCTGAGGGGAAGTTTTGTGAAAATTCTCAAAGTGTTTAAAATCTTAAAATTTTATGAGAATTAACACTGTTTGAGGTTTGGATGTCTTTTAAATTTTTTTTTTTTAAGCTTGAGGGGGTCTAAATGAAAATATCTTCAAAAAGGGTATAAAAACCCTGGACCGATTACGATCCTCCTCACTTCTCCTCTTTCTCCGTTTGCGATCCCGCCGAGAAACCCTAATCCCCCGTCACACCTCGCCGGAAAACTGTTTCCAGCCATCTCCGACTTTCCTCCGTCAATCCCGAGCACACAACCTTGTTCGCAATCTATTTCCGACCAAGAACCCCCACTCAATCGTGTGTGTCCGTGTGTGTGATTCGCTTCTTGACAGTGTTTACGGGTCTAGCCCTAACTCGAGATTTTTTCTGTGTTCGAGTCGATTTCAAGTGCTTTTGAAGCTGGTTTCCTGTTTGAAACTGTTAGAAGGTAGTTGTTGATGGTTGGTTTGAGTGATTGTTGTGTTTTAACGAATTTACGAGTTTCTTGCAGGTACAAAAATGGCGGTTGTGGGTGTTTACGATCGTCTCATTGTTGAAGACGACTGTTGGGTGTTTAAGATCGCCGATTACGATCGGCGATTACGATCGTCGTTTACGATCCACGTTTACGACTCTCGATTACGATCGGACCGTTTACGACCCGGTGAAAACGACAAAAAGGGTTTGGGTGTTTACGATCGGGCCTGGACAGATTAATGGCGATTACGATTGGAGTTCCATGTTTACGATTGGGCCTGTTTTTAAACGAATCGTGAACCCAATTAAGGGATCGTAATCACCATTGTTGGATCGTAATCTCCTATTTTAAGTCATAAACACTTACAAAATGTGAATTAAAGACTTAAACACTTAATTAATTTAAGAATCACGTTAAGTTGGTCGTTTTTGAGATAAAATTTGTCGGTGTTTGTGAGCATGTGCTAAACTCAATTATTTTCCCTAAAATGTTCAAATTGAAATTTTGTGAAGTTCAAAAGTAAAATGTGATCGTCAATTGAACAAGTAAAGGGTTAATAATCATAATTGCTTATTAAAGATTGAATATGTCTGATGCATATGTCTTGTCTTTCTCAGATGGCTGAAGAGATGCTGATTGGAGATATAAAATATGAACCAGATCACTGTATGCCGGCTTATCTAGAAGATCCGCCAGAAAAACACATGGAGTTATTTTACTCGCTGGTGGCAGGGATGAACACATGTAAAATAAATTATGCCCTAAGGACGAATGTGCTCATCGACGAGATGCTGGTCAGAGAGTTTTGGGGGTCTGCTAGAGTGAATTCAGACAAGACAAGGATTTCCGCAACAGTCCAGAACAGGCAAATTGTCATTGAAGAAGAAGACATAAGGCAGGGCCTGAACATTACAGATGAAGCTTCTGATCCAATCACATACACAAAGGAGGTAGTTCTGGCGGGAGCTCAGTTAATGGGGTACGAGGGAAAGTTTCCGCCAATCTTCAAAAAGCTTCTGCCACACTACTGGAGGTGCTTGGCGCATTACATGCAGAAGTCTTTCCTAGGCAAAAGAACAAGTTTCGATCAGTTGAATTACATTCACGGAACTGCTTTAGTAGCACTAGCCTTGGATTGGAAGTTTAACTTTTCAAAGATGATGCTGCTAGACTGGGTAGGCAATGCCATGCTGAGCGCCAGAGAGCAATTTTTGATGACTCCTAGGTTTGTGCAAATGGTGGTAATGAAGAAGTATCCGATGATAGAGGAGAAAATTGAGAAGCTTGATGTGAAGGTCATGGATTTTGGGGTCTTTGGCTTGCAAACCCAAGATAGAGCGGGTAAGCAAACATTTGAAGGAAGATTGGAATGGACAAAGAGAGGTGCGTTCCCTGAAGTTGCACGGGAACAAGTGATGAATGACTCTGAGCCAGAGGCAGATGTGCCTGAAGTTAATGCATCCATTGCAGAAGAACAAGATGTAACAGCAATTCCTGCTGTCAATGTTCAAGAGGATGATGTCATACCCTCAGATGATCTAGTATTACTTAAACTACAAAACTATCGTCAAAAATCGGTGGCACGAAGAGGGGTACAAAAGCTTAGTCGCCATTTTTTTGGGTCGTTCAAGGCTGTGATGGGCTAGAGGAGGCGGAGGTAGTTGGGCCGGAGAAAGGTGTTGGGCTGGCGGGTGGGGTAGTTGGTGTGTTGGAAGGATTTGGGCTGTCAAAGGAAGGATGGGTTGGATCGGGTGGATTGCCAGACGCGGACGGGTAAGCCACAGAAGGCCAGACAGAGGGACGTAATTCACTCGAGAAGGAAGGAGGGACAGAAGACGGAGGGGAACAAGTTTTATAAGGAAAAATTCGTTCGTCGAAGACTACGTGTCGGGAGATAAACATCTTTTGAGTTGCGACCTCAAGGCACTTGTACCCCCGATGGTTTGAGGGGTAACCAAGGAAAATGCAAGCGGAGGAACGGGGTTGTAGTTTGTTGATGGTGGTGGAAGGGAAAAGAGGGTAACACAAGCACCCGAAGGTGCGAAGATGGGAGTAGGTGGGGTGTTTTCCGTAGAGAAGGTAGGTGGGGGTGAGAAGTTGTTTTGTTTTGGTGGGAAGAATATTGAGAAGGTAAGTGGACATTTGCAAGGCATGGTGCCAAAACGAAAGCGGGAGGGAAGTGGTGGTGAGAAGGGTGCGAAGAATGTTGTTAATGGACCTAATTTTCCTTTCAGATTTACCGTTCTGTGGAGAAGTGTGGGGACAAGAGAAGCGAAAAACCATGCATGTTTTATTGCAAAAATCGTGGAATTGTTTGTTATTGAATTCTGTACCGTTATCACATTGCAAAGTTTTGATGTTGGTGTTAAACTGAGTTTGGATCATTTTGTGAAAATTACTAAACACTGTGAAGACATGGGATTTATGGGTAAGAGGAAACGTCCATAAATAATTTGTATAATCATCTAAGAAAAGGACGTAATACCGATGGCCCCCCGAACTGGTGACGGGGGAGGTCCAGAGGTCGCTGTGTATAATATCAAATGGTAAAGAAGTATTAGAGACAGAATCAACAAACGGTAATTTAATATGTTTGCTAAGCACACATGGTTCACACAAAGTATCCGAAAAAGTACCAACATCAATAAGTTTACGAGAATTCAAAACACGCAAAATAGATAAACCAGGGTGGCCCAAACGGGAATGCCAAAGATCTTGGGAAAGAGCAGCAAAGGTGGATGGACTAGTGAGGCGACTGGAGGGTGTGGAGAGTGGATATAAATCCCCTGAGCTGTCACATCTGAGGATAGGAATCCGCGTCTGGTAATCCTTCACAAGAAAGCCAAATGGGTCAAATTCAATTGAAATTTTGTTATCGGTGGTTAGTTGTCTAACAGATAAAAGATTTTTAATCAAATGAGGGGCAACAAGTATGTTATTTATTTTTAAGGGAGGAAAAGGTGGTTTAAGGGTGGTATTACCGGTTCCGCTTATTGGAATGTGGCGACCGTTACCGATAACAATATAGTTTTTGTTACCATTATGGACATAATCTGAGAAAGTACCTGATGTGTTGGCCATATGATGTGTAGCTCCGGTGTCGAGGACCCACTGTTGCTGATCCGGGTTCAAGGTCATGGTGGGATTAGTAGCGGGCGGGATATAGGTCGGAACATAGTTCCCATCCATGGCATAAGCTTGAGGTCCGGGGCCAAGGATACCTGCATTGTTAGTAGGCCGAAACTGGAGCGGTGGTCGGGGTTGCATCTGCATGGTAGGATACGGGACCGGTGGGGATTGGAGATGTTGGTTATAAGCCCAGGGACCAAAGCTTTGAGCATTCCAAGGTTGTGTATAATTGTTGTACCCGCCCCGATTCGACCTTGGACGCCCACGGTTGTTGAAGGAATAGTTACCCCCTCGACCCCGACCACCTCTGTTATAATTAGATCGACCCCAACCACGTGATAAATTATCAAAAAAGGGACGGGAACCTGAAGTAAAGCGAGCGGGGGCAGGCGGCTGTTCCGATGGAGCTGCTGCCGGCTGTTGAGAGGAGTGACCGGCGGCGCCGGTCGTGGAACTGGACCCGGCAGTGGCGGCGAAAGAGGCTGCCGACCGCTGCTGTTGAGCCTTCTTTCGCGATTCTTCCAACATCAATTTAGATCGAGCGGCAAAGAAATCGGGTAGTGGACTAGATTGTTGCAAGAGCATAGCGACACCGTCATATTTTTCATTCAAGCCGGCGATGAGTTGGAGAACCAACATGTGATCGCTAACCGGTGCGCCAACATCGGCCAATTGATCCGACAACGTTTGCAGGGCCTGGCAATAACTTGACACGTCCGGGAAATCATCGATACGGGTGTTAGCGAACTTGTTTTGCAATTGAACCGCCCGTTGATTTTGATTGTCAAGAAAAAGTTTCTTCAAAAGATCCCATGCTTGGGCCGCAGTCTTGCTGTTGCGAAGTACAGTTCGCATAAGATCACGGGTCATGGTCCCGTAAATCCATTGCAAAACTACCGAGTCAAGGCGTTTCCACAAGGCTTTCTCCTCCGCCGTTTTCTCTGTCGAAGATCCGGTGGACTCTTGAGGCAGGATATGATCGAGGACATCGTAGGCTTGGCAATGGACTTTGAACAACTCCGTCCATGCGTTGTATTCGTCGTTGTTTAGATCAAGAGTCAAGGGAATAAGGAGCTTGATGTTGGAAACGGTTAAGGCGGGGTGAATGGTTTTGGTATCGGAGGAGGCAGGGGGGTCTTTCGGTTTGTCTCCCATAATAGAGATGAAGGAGATATGGTGTTAGGAAGTCGGAAAAAGGGGTAGCAGAAGAGATGTCGCCGGCGGCGAAGTAGGGTTTAGGGGAGGAAGGGCCGGCTGAGAAGAGGAATGTCGAGAAATTAGGAGGAGAGGGTGGCGAGATTTGTGGAGAGAAGTGTAGGAAGGGATTGACTCATGATACCATGTTATGATTCAAAGGTTGCCTCTCCATTCATTATCGAACAATATATATACACGTACAAGTTACAATGACATCCCTCAACTACCTATCGATATACAATATACAATATGTCTAATATCTAGCCCGCATTGGCAAGACCGCTTACCGTTTGGAACTTCCCCTGGGGGCTCGGATTCATCCAATTTTTCACGTTTCACTCCTCCGACTTTGCAAAGGTGATTGGCCATTGGAGTCCCAACCTATACCACAAATTATCTTAGACTCTCTTTCGGTTGATGCCCACTCCGACCTTGGGGACAAGGTCGTTTTCGAAGGGAAGGCTACTGATACGAACCAACCCATGCAATGCCGACCTGGCGACCGAGATCCGCAGCCGACCCAAAAGGACACCTAAAGTGCCAGCCAAGATTTTAGATTAAATGGGTTGGTGATTTCCATGCAATCTCACGTACAAGCTGGCAACCATTTTTGATTATATGATTTCCTTAATTTTAGTGATTTGTTTTCTTTAATTTCAATGTTAATTTAGGCAAGGATACAATAGTTCAAAATTCATACTTCCATTTGGTGTATTTAGTATTTTACGTTAGAATGAAATTGTATGCAGAAAATTGAGGTCAATTCTTATTCTCGCTTCTATTGTTTTTGGAGACCCGGTTCTTTTCGAAGTGAATCGTATCACCATCACACACGGCTGAGATTCTGGAACACAACCAAATGATATTTGAGGTTTAGAACGTAATCGGTGAAAGATCGGTAAATCCCGCGTGATTTTGATTTTAACTGAGAGATCATGTTTTCAAGTATCGTATATCAGATTTGTCATATTTATGAGTCTTATAGTCACTTATGATCACACATGATATTACGAGTCATCACGCACTTGATCGAGTCACAAATCGTAGGTGAATTGCTTAAAAGTGGTACGTACGACAAAACCAACTAAAAATTGCATGTTTTGACCTAATTCGTGCCAACATTTGAGTTATGTGACATATTTGATATCATTTTGAGTGGAAAATAATGTAATGAACATGTTGGGACCATTAATTGGGTGATTTGGGAGAAAACGGGACTTGAAAACATCAAAAAACGAAGAACCGAGCACCAGAATCGGGAAATCGATAACTAAGAACCGGACTACCACTCTGGGGCGCTACGCCCCAAATGTATAAATTCAGGGCCGTACGTCCCAGACCATTTTTGGAAGAAACCCTAATTATCCCACTATTTAAGCATCATTAGCCTCCATGCTCCCCACTTTCAGCCCCCATCAGCTCTAAAACGTCCCAAAACCTCTGGAGATCCTCTAAACGGATCCTATCCCTCTTCACTCCTTTTCTTCAGCTTTTCGGTTTACTAGTAAGTGTTGATCCTCATCCCGTTTTATCAAGATCTGACCTTTATGACTTCTTAGGGTTATATCTATGTTCTAAATCATCTCTTCATCTAGATCTAATGATTTCTTGGTCCAAGATTGGAACTTTATTGTGTTTTTTTTTGCTTAGATCTATGATTATGCATGCTTTTATGGTATAGATCTAGGGTTTTATGCATCAAGACTTGATTTTTATGTTGGAAATTGATTAAATCTGATCTTGCATGCTCTTATGTACCAAAATCCATGTCATATTTCATCAAGATTGCACCTTTATGTTAGAACATGACTAGATCTATGAAAAGCATGCCATCTAGGGCTAGATCTAGGGATTTTCTCATCAAGATTCCATTTTTATGTTTCAAATGAACTTGATTTACCTCATGAATGATGTTTAGGACCAGATCCATGTGTTATGATCATCAAGGTTGGGTTTCACATGATAAACTGGCTAGATCTCTACATGTGTGTCACCTAGGGTTAGAATTGTGTGTCATAAACTTCAAAATGACAATTTTACCATCCTAACATGTTTAGATCTATAATATTCTTGGCATGTGAAGTTAGATCTGTATGTGAGACCAACAAATCATGAACTTTTATGTGTTTAAATGATAGATCCACCCATGCATGCTTGATAGGGTTAGTTTTGTTGACCAAAAGTTGAGTATTGTGCTATATATGGCTAGATTCATGCTAGACTTGGCTAGGTTCATGATAGATTCAAGTAGATCTATAAAAATCTATAATAGATTATGTTAGATCTGATCTTGTATGATAAATATGTGAAATACCTTGAATTGTTACCATGAAAATTGACTTTTGTTGACTTTTATTGACCTAGTTTGACTTCCATGCTAGTTTGCTAGATTAGGACCATTCAACCTTGCTTAGGGAATTGACTTGAACCCAAACTAAGTCCGTACGCTATCACTTGAGTAAAACACCAATGAGCCATGATTTGGTTATGTCTTGTCGTGTCGTGTTAAGTCACGGTTATCACTTTACTCATTTATCTATCTATTTTTGGCTCGATCTCGGTCAATCGTCAAGGTGATCTCCGGACGTGATTTTCGCGCATCGCTATCGCTTATCTTTCTTCTCGATTCACCCGTGAGGTGAGTTTTCATAGCCCCTTTTTACTTTATTGTTTTGGGGTGCAACATGTGACGTATCAAACTCTTACTCGATAAATCTTTACTCAAACTATATGCGATTTTGTGCTCGTATTGTACGATCTTATGTGATTAGACTTGTGTGTTATATGTGGATTGTGCTCATAGTCATACTCATACTCTACGCGTAGTTATTAACACTAAAAATGTCGGGGTTATGGTGATAGATCTATTGGCTTGACAAGCCCACTTGGCCTGCCTTGGCTTGGGCGCCTTGTGATTGGAAACCTTAATGTCAGGGTTTGATTACGCTCTTAACTGATATATTCATTACTCGTTTATCGCATGTGGACTTACATTACTCACGAATCGCACTGATTTTAATCATACACTATTGATAAACCTATGTTTACTCACCAACTCTTGTAGTTGACCTTTATGTTAAACATGTTGCAGGTGTTGCTGTTTGATTCTATCTCTTCCGCCATCATAGGGTTGCATGGGACTTAGACGACCTTATTAAATAAACATTAGACTTTATGATTATTAGTTTGGATGTTATGTTTTGAATTGTAACCTTGAATCATGACTTGCTTATGCTTTATCCTATGTTTATGGAAATGGGTTTAAATAAGAACATCGCAACTCGAATTAGTGTTGTGTGCATCTGGACAATCTTTGCGCCCCGACATATTCTGCCGTCGGTCGGGGTGTGACATATAAGCCCTCCAGAAACCACGACTTCCGACAACAAAACCAGCCCCAATCCGGCTTATGAGGCATGGAAAGACGCTGACCAGAAGGCTCCCCTTATTCTGCTATCTTCCCTCACTGATGAATCTGCCCCTGAGAGCATTCACAACCCCCCCCCCCCCCCCCCATAATATTGTGAGGTAAAACCCTAAAATTTGGGGCTTAGTTGTAAGTGGTTGTGAGTAAGGAGATAGGAAAAAATACTGTTCACCCCTATATTTGATGAAAAAGCTGGTGATTTTTTAAAATTTGGGGTTTTGTGTGATTGAAAGAGAAAGAAAAGGTAATGATGAGGGTATAAAAAGTATTAATTAATTGTGGTTGTGAGTGGAAGAGAGAGACAAATTAATGATAAAAGTATAAATTATAGGGATGGGGGTGGGGGATGGGTTGTGAATGCTCTGAGGTCCTTAATATGACGACCGCCCGTCAAATCTGGGTCACCTTGGAAGCTGTCTACAACAATGCTTCTGTTAAACGTGCGTAGAATATGAAAGACCAGTTGTGCCATATGACCAAAGCTAATCAATCTGTGGCTGAGTTTGGTCGCCGATTCAAAGACATATGCGATCGCCTTGCGGCCATTGGCCAACCTGTTGAGGAAGCAGATAAGTCCCACTGGTTCTTGAGTGGTCTTGGACCTGATTTTAGCATGTTTACCATTTCCACTCGTGCTATTCAGCCTATTCCCCCATATCGGGATGTTCTTGCTCGCGCTGGGGGTCATGAGATATTGGTTCAAAACAATCAACCGACCCCTCCACCAGCAGCATTTACTGCTCAGCGTAAAAGGGGAAATTCCAATAATCGTCGTGGTCGTGGTTCCAATAACAACAGGCGTAGACCCTCAAACAATAACAATACTTTTGGTGGCAACAATAATGACTCTCGCAGGTACACTAATCGGAACAACAGGAACAATCGAATCACTTTTAGGGATCACAGTACTCATTCTGAACCTTGCCAACTATGTGGCATTCATGGTCACTATGCTCCATCTTGTTGGGTCATATAACAAATTATCTCACGAGTACGCAGCGGAAAGAAACCTATGAATTAATCTAACTAACCGGATAGAACATGTTTACCTTATGAGCTCGGATTGACTTGATCTCTTGGAGGATTTAAAGCAAATCCCTCTACGATCGCACACACGACACACCAATGCTATGTGCTAGCACTTTGATCACGAACACCTCCACTCAAGTTGGCCTTGGTCGAACCACACAAGAACCGAAACCCCCCTTGGGTTTTCTTGTTGCCGAATTCGAGAGAGAAGAGAGAGAGAATTAGGGTTTGCCTTTTATCAGATAAAAGCAGCAGCTAAACCTTAAACCCAGAGGGTCTATATATAGGTTTAAAAGACTTGATAAACAAGTTAAGGATTGGCATAGGAGCCCTAGATCGAAATCGACTAGAGGCCCTATCCAAAGCCTTTTCTCAATTGTAATCCAATTACAACTCTCTCTAATTACAACTAACACCCTTTGTTAACAATTAACTGTCAGTTTTTAACGAAACCTCGTTAAATAATTCATGATAAATATTAATTAACTATTAATTAATATTAATACATTTGGTGTCGAGACGTGTGACCCCGTAGGCTTAAATAATTTCCGGACATACGCTTACTATTACATGATCATATCCCTACAGCTCCCACTTGAGCTTGCAATAGTAAAGGTAATAACATTGGTTAGCGTCTAGCAACACGCCAATGCTCCCAGAAATATTTAAGTACAGTTTCTCAAAGTGTATTTAAATGGTACAGTCATTTACTATCCCTTTGTTACCGATACCGTGTTAAATATGAATATGGATCAAGTCATTTCATACTTTAACGATTCTGTTTCTCATTCTCTCAACTAACTTAAGATTACCAAATTGCAAATCGAGACATTTCTAGATTTCATTTGGGCACGGCCATGCAAACATCTTAATTAGTCCAATGAGGGGCCCAGTGGTATCTTCTTCAGCACAAAGCTGAAGGAACAAATCCTCTTGACTACACGTGTCATGTCACATACTTCAATACACTTACTGAAAATAGCCCTTTTGTACTACCTTATTCAGGATAGTTAGAACTATATCAAGCAGGTGCAATCCATACATGCATGACCTGCTTGTATCTCAAGTCTAAGGATAAGTAAAGCAACCATTTACGAATTTCACTTAATGACGCCGATCCATAAAGTGACAATTCGTTAGTGGGTCAGTCCAGTATGCATCCAATGAATACCATGTGAGTTTGGTGGGACCATCCTAACCAATCACTCAGATTTTGTCTTAGTTTAACTATATTCCCATATAGTTAATCGACAATGGACAATTTAGAATACTTGACAAGTACTCAAGGATTAAACATGCAAATACAGGACACAATTTACTATTAAATGAAATCAAACATATCAAGTACTTTATTTCATTATGCAAATAGAAATTGTTTACCATCCCTTATCCAAATACCGAACATCAGACATACATGATTTAACTAGCTAATTTAAGTCCCATGCCCTCGGCATGCCTTTCAAGCTTCGGCCTCGACAAAGCTTTTCGTGAAAGGATCAGCTAAGTTAATATCTGTGTGAACTTTGAGTAATTTGATTTCACCTAGTTCGATCTGCTCACGAACATAGTGATATCTCCTGGCATAGTGTCTGGCGCCCTTCTGAACTCCAGGTTCTTTGGCGATGATCAATGCACCCGAGTTATCGCAGTACATGTCGATCCGCAAGTTACTTGTGGGGACAATGTCAAGCCCACTAATAAACTTCCTTATCCAGACAGCCTCCATTGCAGCTTCCGAAGCAGCAATGTACTCAGACTCTGTTGCAGACATAGCAACTGTGGTTTGTTTCTTGCTTTTCCAATCCACAGCGCCTCCATTCATAACGAAGACGTATCCAGACTGAGACTTCGTGTCATCTCTATCAGTCTGAAATCCAGCATCACAGTATCCGGTCACTTTGAGCTCTTGATCTGGATTTCCCCCATATACCAAAAACAAATCTCTAGTAGCCCGTAGGTACTTAAGAATGGTCTTAACAGCAGTCCAGTGACTTTCACCTGGGTTCTGTTGATAACGGCTAACGATATTCTGCGCAAACGCTATATCAGGTCTAGTGCATCTCACCGCATACATTATAGATCCTACAGCCGAAGCATAAGGGACTCTTTGCATACGCTTCACCTCATCAGGTGTAGAAGCACCTTGTTTGACCGATAGACCAAGTCCTTCCTGCATAGGTACATTACCACGCTTGGAATTCTCCATCTTGAATCGCTTCAAGATCTTATCAATATAAGCACTTTGACTTAGTCCAATCAACCGCTTAGTTCTATCTCTATAGATCTTGATTCCAAGAATGAATGCTGCTTCTCCCAAGTCTTTCATGGCAAAACACTTTCCAAGATGGGATTTTACATCTTGCAACATTGGAATGTGTTTTCCTATTATCAGTATGTCATCTACATATAAGACAAGGAAAGTAACATTACTCCCACTAGCTTTGCGATATACACATGGCTCATCGGGATTCTGAACGAAACCAAACTTTTTGATTTCTTCATCAAACCGTTTATTCCAACTCCTCGATGCTTGCTTTAGTCCATAAATGGACCTTTGAAGCTTGCATACTTGGTTGGGATGTTTTGGATCAATGAACCCTTCAGGTTGATCCATATAGACTTCTTCATCCAAGTAACCATTTAAGAAGGCAGTCTTAACATCCATTTGCCATATCTCAAAGTCATACTATGCTGCTATGGCTAAGAGAATCCTAATAGCTCTTATGTCTGCTACTGGTGAAAAGGTCTCATCATAGTCAACGCCAAAACGTTGAGTATAACCTTTCGCCACGAGACGAGCTTTATAGGTGTGTACATTTCCATCCATGTCGGTCTTCTTCTTGAAGAGTCATTTACTCCCAACGGTTCTTGCGTTAGGAGGAAGATCAACCAGGGTCCAAACGTGGTTATCTTGCATGGATTTCATTTCCACATTCGCAGCTTCAAGCCATTTGTCAGATTCCGGATCTGATAATGCAGCTTTGAAGTTCAGAGGCTCATTGAGATCTCCTGATACGTCATCCTCGGATTCGACTAGACCAATCCATCTATCCGGATTACGTACGACCCTTTCGGATCTACGAAGTGGAATCGCAACATCATCGACTTGAGGTTCATCACTTTGAACATTCCCCCCCCCCCCCAAGTTGATGATTGCTAGTTGTTTCAGAAGGTGACACATCTTCTAGTAGTTCTACAATTCTCCCACTGTTCTCTTGAGCTATAAAATTCTTTTCAAAGAATTCAGCATATCGAGCAACACGAACAGTGTTTTCGGAAGGATTATAGAAGTAGTAACCCATTGTTTCCTTTGGGTATCCCACGAAGATGCACTTAGTAGTCCTGGGTTGTAGTTTGTCAGGCGTATCACGCTTCACAAGTGCCTCACATCCCCAGACTCTTAAGTAAGACAACACAGGGACTTCTCCATGCCATAATTGATATGGTGTCTTTTCAACCTTCTTGGTTGGAACCATATTTAGAACGCGTACAGCGGTTTCTAGAGAAAAATCCCAAAATGATATTGGGAGAGTTGTAAGGTTCATCATCGACCTCACCATCTCTAGTAAGGTACGATTCCTCCTCTCAGACACTCCATTATGCTGAGGAGTATAAGGAGGAGTAAGCTGTTGGACAATTCCACACGCTTTAAGATAATCCTTAAACTCTTGGCTTAAGTATTCTCCACCACGATCCGATCAAAGGATCTTGATGGTCTTACCGAGTTGATTTTCAACTTCGTTCTTGAACTCTTTGAATGTTTCAAATACCTCATGTTTATGTTTAAGCAAGTAAACATAACCATAACGGCTGAAATCATCCGTGAAAGTCACGAAGTAGCTAGCACCTTTTCTTGACACATGTCTAAATGGGCCACAAACATCAGTATGAATGAGTCCAAGTAGTTCTTTAGCCCTTTGCGGCTTATTCGGAAAGGGTTTTCTTGTCATCTTTCCTGAGATACAGGAAACGCATTTATCAAATGATTCATCATTTGATTGTAAGATCCCTTCACGTTGAAGTCTTTCAATGCGGTTTTTGCCAACATGGGCAAGACGACAGTGCCATAGATAGGTAGAGTCCAAACTCGTTTTGGCTCGTTTGCTAACAGTGAACATTGAATTATTTGAAACACAACCATGCATATCAATTTCATAAATGCCATCACAAGGAATAGCATCAAAATAATGAACATTATTTTTAGAAACTGAAATACCGATATTATTAAACGCATTAATAAATCCTTGGTTTTTCAACAAAGAAACTGAAATAACACCTCTAGTGATAGAAGGTGCATAATGACAATTGTCTAATACAATTAATAACCCAGAAGGCAGAATTAAATGAAATTCTCCTATAGCTTCCACAGCTGCTGGCAAACCATTTCCAACGAACAGCTGCGAAGCTCCAGGCTTCAGTTTCCTCCTCTTTCTAAGACCCTGTAACGAATTACAGATGTGAGTTCCACAGCCGGTGTCATACACCCATGAATCACTCTTACAAAAGGAAAATAATTCAATTGTGAAGATACCTGAAGTACTAGTCCCACTAGTATTCTTTCTCTTCTTCATCAACTCAGCTAGATAGGTAGGACAGTTCCTCTTCCAGTGTCCAACTTCACCACAATGGTGACAGATCTGGTCTTTAGCCGGATGCTCTTTTGAGGCCGGAGGGGTTTGCTTGGTTTTAGGAACAAGCGCAACTGCCTTGCCTTTTCCCTTACCATCATTCTTGCCCTTCGCCTTTTGCGGTCGTTTAGCCTTTTGGATCTTTCCCCCTTTGATCATAAGAACTTAGGGTGTTTCAGTGGCCCTTTTAGGAATCGTTTTTTCATACTCGACAAGCATAGCATGAAGCTCAGGTATAGTCTTAGTCATACTATGCATGTTGTAGTTGCGCACAAAACCCTCAAAATCCTTCGTAAGAGATTTGAGGATCATGCCAACTGCCACAACCTGATTATACCCATAATTGAGCGATTCCAATTTGTCAAAGTAGCTCTTCATCTTGAGCACATGACTACTGACCGATTTACCAGTTTCAAGCTTCAAGTCGTGGAGTTCCACAACTAGGTCGAACAATTCAACACCAGCTTGTTTTTCATACATCTTCTTTAGCTCTTTGATCATATCACAAGGTGTATGAAATTCGTATTGCTTCTGAAGATCGGGAGTCATACTCGAGATCATCATGCAAGCAACCTCATCGAATCTGCTATACTCTGCATTGTAGAACGCTTTCTCTTGATCAGAAGCATCAGCAGCTGGCTCGGTCGGCCAATGATGTTCAAGGACATCGGTCCTCCGTTCAACTCTAAGGACAATCCTCAGTTGACGGTACCAGTCATTGAAGTTTGATCCATTCAGCTTTTCTCTTTCAAACATTTGACGAAAAGCATGACCAACATTGTTTTGAGGAGGGTTTGTTGCCATCTACAAAACAGATTAAGTTCAAAAATCAGTATTTTCGATAATCTTTTCCTTAATAAATTTAATTACCCAATGTTTAAACATTTTAAACAATTAAGCTTATTAAGGCTAGGATCCAATTGACATGACATCATTTCATCAGTTGATCTGCTAGAAATGATGCATTCAAAAGGTAAGTGACGATCAATAATTGTACTCCAAGTACAATTCCTAGATTTTATGGGACCTACAACTTGCACCAAGTGATTTGTAGTCATGTTTCATCCCATCTTTTGCCACGGGCTTAAGGGTCTCACCGCCTAGCTCGCTTTAAGTCGTCCAACCAAGAACGCACAAATTGTCCACCATTGTGTACCAATGAGTGGGAACTTGTCTTGCAGATGCTAATCTACCATTGTGTACCAATGAGTAGAGTAACACCCACAAGTGTCCTTTACGAGTTGGGTGGCAAAGACTTAAGTCTTGATTGGGTCAAATCAATTTTGATGTGTGATCAAAATGTTATGTGTGAAGATTCATGCATATCTTCACTACATAATGTGTTTATAAAATTCTTAGTTTGTCTTCCAAATCAAAAGAGCTCGGTAGCTCCATTTGCAACACACAAAGAAGCGTAGGGGTGAGGTTTGCAACTTTTGCAATTAAAAACCTACCCCTTTAGGGAAGCAGAGCGACCCGACTTATACCTCTCTTAGAGTGTGTTCAAATGGGTGAGCCGGTGTTTCTTTTGAGTTTTAGGACACAAATTTTATTTTATAAACAAAATCATATTTCAATAGATATTTAAGCAAATTTCAATTTTCATAAAACAAACTTGCAATTAAAACCTTTTATTATGTCACAATTATCACAATAATCACATAATCTTAGGGTTTCTAATTATCTAACATAATTTTAATTTTAATCCTCTTTGATCTAAGTAATAACCATGAACGATTTGCATGAAACATCATGGTTTTTACTTTCTTTTTAACATTTAAAATAAAGGTACAACATGTTGATTATCAAATAACAAAAACTTGGGTTCTCAATTTTAGATCACAAAATCAAATTTTAGACCTAAAATTAGGGTTTCCGATTCGGCTAGAGGTTTTCGATCCACAATATATAGTTTTCGATCGGAATCAGGGTTTCCGATTGAGAACATCACTTTTCGATTAGGGTTTCCGATCGGAAAAAGGGTTTACGATCTACGATAGGGTTTCCGATCGGAAAAAGGGTTTTCGATCGGAACACGGGTTTCCGATCCAACATGGGTTTCCGATCGAAAAACAAGGGTTTTCGATCGGGACAAGGGTTTCCGATCGGAAAACAAGGGTTTACGATCGGGTCGAGAGTTTCCGATCGGAAAACAAGTACAAGGGTTTTCGATCGGGTCGAAAAGCGGTTTTCGATCAGGAACTTTTCGATCGGGTCGAAAAGTCGTTTTCCATCGAATTTTTTTCGTTTTTACCAATTTTCGAAACCTTTTCCAATTGTAAAACACGATTTTTAATTGGATCGAAAAGCTAGAATCTGATTTGGTTACCCTCCCTTCCAAGTTTTTATTCCCGGTAATTAATTAAAATCATAGGTGGCTCGTGATACCACTGTTGGGTCATATAACAAATTATCTCACGAGTACGCAGCGGAAAGAAACCTATGAATTAATCTAACTAACCGGATAGAACATGTTTACCTTATGAGCTCGGATTGACTTGATCTCTTGGAGGATTTAAAGCAAATCCCTCTACGATCACACACACGACACACCAATGCTATGTGCTAGCACTTTGATCACGAACACCTCCACTCAAGTTGGCCTTGGTCGAACCACACAAGAACCGAAACCCCCCTTGGGTTTTCTTGTTGCCGAATTCGAGAGAGAAGAGAGAGAGAATTAGGGTTTGCCTTTTATCAGATAAAAGCAGCAGCTAAACCTTAAACCCAGAGGGTCTATATATAGGTTTAAAAGACTTGATAAACAAGTTAAGGATTGGCATAGGAGCCCTAGATCGAAATCGACTAGAGGGCCTATCCAAAGCCTTTTCTCAATTGTAATCCAATTACAACTCTCTCTAATTACAACTAACACCCTTTGTTAACAATTAACTGTCACTTTTTAATGAAACCTCGTTAAATAATTCGTGATAAATATTAATTAACTATTAATTAATATTAATACATTTGGTGTCGAGACGTGTGACCCCGTAGGCTTAAATAATTTCCGGACATACGCTTACTATTACATGATCATATCCCTACACATCTTGTCCGACTCACGTTTCTACCCGCCGTGAACCTACACCAAATGAAGTGGCTCAAGCATTCTCTTCTCAATGCCATGTTGGGACAACAGGACCTGATTGGTATGTGGACTCCGGGGCAACAAACCATATGGCATCCTCGTCTAATCATGTTAATCATCCGCATCCCTACTTTGGCAACTCAAATGTGACATTTGGAAACGATAATACCCTTGCAATCTCTCACAAAGGCCATGCTAAATTTTCAAATCACTTAAACTTAAAGACATTTTAATTGTTCCACATCTCACCAAAAATTTGATCTCCATAAGCAAACTAACGACCCGAAACAACATGGATGTACTATTCTCATTTCCATATTTTTATGTTAGGATCGGGATACGAAACAGGTGCTCGCCCAAGGTCGGTGTGACCAAGGCTTATATGTGCTTCAAGAAGACAAATGTGCTTCAAGAAGACAAATGTGCTTTTACTTCCTCTTTAAATAAATAGGCCAAGGCCTCATTTGAACTATGGCATGCTCGTTTAGGGCATGCGAATTTTGATGTCATATCTATGTTGAATAAATTTTGTCTATTACAAGTTACATCTATTTTGCCTAAACCAATTGTATGTTCTAGTTGTCAAGTGGCCAAAGGGCATCGTCTCCCATTTACTCATAATGACAAACGGGCCACTAATCCTCTCGATCTAATTCATTGCGATCTTTGGGGACCCTCACCTGTGCAATCTGCTTATGGGTATAAATATTATGTGGCATTTGTCGATGAATTTTCTCGTTTCACCTAGTTCTACCCGTTCAAGGCTAAGTCAGATTTTTATGCCACACTTGTAGTTTTCTCAAAATTTGTGGAAACTCAATTTAATAGAAAAATAAAAATATTTCAAAGTGATGGAGGAACTGAGTTTGTCAATCGACAAGTCAAGCAATTTTTTGACCAAAATGGCACCTTCCATCGATTATCATGCCCTTATACACCTCAACATAATGGTCGTGTCGAGCGTAAACACCGCCATATTGTCGAAACTGGGCTAGCTTTGCTCTTTAATGGACAAGTTCCAACTAAATATTGGGTGGAAGCCTTTAGCACCGTGGTCTTTGTTATCAATCGACTGCTGAGTAAGATTCTCTCCAACAAATCTCCGTTTCACATATTATTTTCACAAAGTCCGAGATATGAAAGTTTTCGTGTATTTGGGTGTCAGGTTTTTCCATATCTACGTGACTATGCGGATCACAAGCTTGCTCCTCGTAGTCTCCCATGCATATTTTTTGTTATAGCTCTCAACACAAAGGTTTTTAATGCTTTGAACCGACAACCAATCGCGTGTTCATTACGCGACATGCAAGATTTGATGAGCAGACATTACCATTTGTGAATAATACCACCTCCGATAACCACAAGCTTGACATATCAAAGTTTCAAGATGACACATTTGATACAGTACCCAAAAATGAAAGTCCTAAACCACCATTAACCAATATAAGACCAGTGAGCCAATCTCCTTGTACCATTTGTGATGAATTGACTCCACTTATGTCCCAAAACCCCATAAATCAGCCCACCATCCAAATTCCCTCCACTCCACCGCCTCAGATCGGTCCCGAGCCTCCTCATACTCCGACTTCACCCCAACCTCAAACACAATCTACTCCTGCTGCTTCCTTAAATTCCGATCCCGCACAACCAGTACCTACTCACCCCATGCTTATTCGAGCCAAGAGTGGCATTCACAAACCCAATCCCCGCTACGCGCATGTTGCTCGCAAAACATCCAGCCTGAAGGATCCTAAAACCTTCAAAACTGCTCAAAAATTTGCCCACTGGAATGATGCAATGCAAAAGGAAATGACCGCTCTTCATGCAAACAGCACGTGGAAACTTGTTCCGAGACCAAATGGTTGTAATATCGTCGGATCCATGTGGCTGTATCGAACAAAATATCGTTCCGATAGGACTATTGAACGGTATAAAGCCCGCCTTGTTGCCCAGGGGTATAGCCAAGTCCCAGGCCTTGACTATAACTACACGTTTAGCCCGGTTGTTAAAGCTTCAACCATTGGAGTTGTTCTTGCCCTCGCGGTCATTCATGATTGGAAACTACACCAACTAGATGTGAACAATGCATTTCTGCATGGCTCTCTTGATGAACAAGTCTATATGGAGCAACCACCCGGTTTTACCAATCCAAACTTCCCAGATTATGTGTGTCATCTGAACAAAGCCCTTTATGGGCTAAAACAAGCCCCTCGAGCCTGGTTTCAACGCTTGAGCAATTTTTTAATAACCAATGGCTTCTCGTGTAGCAAGGCTGACCCCTCCTTGTTTTTCGCAAGAACACTTCCATCTTATATCTACTTGTGTATGTAGATGACTTAATTGTCACGGGTAATCAAGAAGAACTTGTCACTCGATTTATCACTCGTCACAATAAGGAGTTTGCCACAAAAGACCTTGGCAACCTTCATTGCTTCCTTGGCCTTCAAGCGTCGCATACGGCAAAAGGGCTCTTCCTAAATCAAGCAAACTATGCTGCTGATATTATTGAACGTGCTAAACTAACCGATGCCAAACCCGTTTCAACTCCTATGTCAACTGGTCTTGTGCTCACCTCCGACGGAGATCCGTTTGAAGATGCTACTCTTTATAGGTCCCTTGTTGGAGCCCTTCAATATTTAACTATCAGGAGACCGGATATATCATATTCTGTGAATCAAGTGAGCCAGTTCTTACAATCCCCGACCAAAACTCATTTCCAGGCAGTCAAGCGGATCATTCGCTACATAAAGGGCACCTTTGAGTATGGTTTAACATTTTGTAAACCAACTCATACTGATATTTTGGGGTACTCGGACTCCGACTGGGCTCGATGTATTGAAACTCGTCACTCCACTCATGGCTACTCAATCTTCTTGGGAGGAAATCTTGTATCATGGAGTGCCAAAAAGCAACCTACTGTCTCCCGATCAAGCTGCGAAGCTAAATACCGTGCAATGGCAAATGCGGCTGCTGAGATAATTTGGCTTACTCACATTCTTCGTGAACTACATGCCCTACCGCCAGACCATCCTACCTTACTATGCGATAATCAAAGCGCGCTATTTCTCACTCAAAATCCGGTCTCTCACAAACGTGCCAAACACATTGATTTGGATTACCACTTCATACGTGAGCTCGTTATGTCTGGCAAACTTCACACTAAGTTCGTTCCTACCAAGCTTCAGGTAGCCGACATTTTTACGAAGAGTCTTTCTCAACCTCAATTTGAATTCTTTCGGGAGAAACTCTGCCTTGGTCCGCCACCGTATCGCTTAAGGGGGGATATTAATGTATAGCATTTATGTATAGGGACTATTTGTATACTTTCTTTATTCTTTATGTACTGTATAAATACATCCCCCCATAACCCTATTGGGTATGGTTTTCATAATTGATAAACTGAAATAAAGATTTAAACTAAGGCAACAAGTAAAGAAATATGGAAAATCAGACAGGAAAAAGTATCACCTAGGTTTCGAATCCTCTTAACTTATCTTGACTACATAAATTGACTCTCTGTATGATAAATTTTCTTAAATAGACTAATCCCCCAGTCAGGATGCAACTTAGTCAAATAAATATTCTAAAGCCTAAGAGTAATAGTCTACATACTTTAGAACCCTACTATTATAAAGTACTAACAGATGTGTAAAGTGCCAGAATGAATTAACTACCTATCTAAGGCTTGCTAATCCCAAAATCAAAGGAAAACTAATCCTATAGACACACGCTAACCACCTCAGATTATGAAGAAAACTCTAACTAAATCCTGCTTATAACTTAGAACCTCCTAAATACCACTAAGAAGCGCGCGCATAGTATACGGTCAACTAACTAATAAATAGGAAAGATCCTAACAGAGACTTGAACCCTTTTATTCAGATCTAATTCTAAGGTAGCACATCTACTCAACCAAATATATCTATGAATTCATCAATCACCCGGTTAGGTCTCATGCCCTAGATTATAAACTAAAGATAAATAACTTAAAGATAATTATACCAACAAAAAAACATGCAAATGTCAAAATAGTCACATGGATCACAAATAAAATCTACACGAGTAGATACACACACAATATAAGATACATAAATAATTTTTTAACTAAAATCGCACATGCTCATAAAAAGAGACAATCCAAATAATCAATATAATTCAAGATTCATCTAATCCTAAGTGACTGAAAATATTTAGTCAACCATACTCATACTATCCAAGAACACTAAATCTAGAATAAAGTTCATAAACATAACGTAAATGTAAAATCGGGTTATCTCGAGTAGTAGGATAGGTCGATACCTAGGACGGACCACCAGGGTAGATCGACTACATGAGTGAAGTGGAATGGATTAAAATTGAGGAATTCAAGAATCTTGACTGGTAAAACTGCGAAATAGAAGCGTTGTTGTTCTTCAGGAACAGGACAAGGTGTCTTGCAACCAAGTTCGGGCATGAAAATAAGTATGCGTTTCGAGAGACTAAGTGTCTCAAGTCGAACTAACAAGCATTGAATGAATTTATACCTGGTGGTTGGAGAGTATTTATAATCCTCAATCGTTGTCTCGTAATGTCATTAATGCAAAGTATGGTACATGTCTCACCATGAATCTGGACCAAGGTGTAACAATACCCATTTTGGGTAATGGCATTAACTGTCGTGTCAGGTCGGGTGTGACAACGTCGTCGGGTGTGAAATGCCGACCTGGTGTGTATGAGCGTTGGTCTGTACTATACGTTATGGACTAAGCATGTCTGGGTCGACCTATTATGAGCAAGTCAGTAGGTCAGCTTATTTTGCTTGTTAGTGGTCCGGCCTACGGGTATAAGTCGGCCTGCCTGTTGTCGATGCCCGACCTAGAGGTTTAGGTGAGTCCGGTCTTCTGATGGATGTTGTTAAAAATCGAATGCCAATCGAACACTCAAAACGGTAACTAAAAGATCTATCAAGTGAATCAAGCTACGATATATGAAATTAACCAAGAACGATATTGTTTACAAACAGAAAACTAGAACAATCACAGAATCACAACTCTAATCACAGTGAAGGAGAGAATCCCCCTTTATAGCCTAACGGCTATTAACGACCTGAACCAACGCCCTAACAAACTTGATATATGTTCGACACTCACTACCCTGCAACAATGAAGTATTGTCAACTTTAGTCCCTTCGTTCATAAACTTACTTAATACTACAACTCGGCTATCAACCCAGCTTCAAAACTCAACCGAGACAATGTTTAATCCTAAAATCAAATTCTAACATTCTCCACCTTGAGTTTAGGATTCAGCTTGATTCAAAGGACATTGGTACTCAATCAATCATTCGATCATGGACCATTAACATCGAACAGTAGAGGTTCAATGAACTTATCTATTCTAATGTGACCCATAATCAAACTCATGATCACCCCAAATGACCAATTAACAGTTTTAACTTAACCAATACCAAAAATCTTTTAACAAGACTAGAACTTTGATATTGGCAAGGACTTCGTAAACACATCAGCTCCATTATCTCCAGTTGGAACATACTCCACTTCAGTTTCTTTTGAATTTACTACTTCTCTTATGAAGTGTAGTTTAACTCTTATGTGTTTGGTTTTATCATGAAACACAGAATTTTTGGAAAGTTGTATTGCCCCCATATTGTAACACTTGACTAAGGTTCTTTCTTAGTGCAATCCCAATTCCAAAGTGTGACACCTCGTCTGAAAACCTAGGTCAAACCGTTTACTTTGACCTTTAAATTAAGTATTAATATGCATTAACTGATCTGATTACTATTTAAACAGTTAATTACTGTGCGTGACTGCTAACTAATGACGTAAACATAATCCCGCATTTGTACTAGAAGCGTGTACCCGTAAAAATGCATAGAGATTTCATGTATTAATCATGGAATTTCAATAACAAGAAATTAAAAATAAAATATATATTTTTATATTTTAACTGGAAGTGGTGTCGTACACTTGTATAACTGGCACAGCAAACTGATAAGCAATCATATGTTTATAACTATGCGGTTTTAAACAATCTGGACGGTCGAGCTAAAAACTGTCGCGAACTAACAAAACTGAAAACGTAAACCGTAACACGTGTGCAAAACTGAAAACTGTAACGGATTTCTGAAAAACTCATGTAACCGACTCAAACAATTTTTTTTACGAAATAAAAACATTACAAATTGAAATTGGTGTCAAGACTTAAGCCAAACCTCAATCGTTAACCCAGTTGGGCCCAACTAGGACCAATAGGCCTAACGAGCCAAAAAACAATGAAATCGAGCCCGAAACCTAAACCTGTTACATAATCTTGATAAACCAAGTGATCGTGGCGATCCATAAACCAAACCGATGCACAACGGACCTGGGCCTCGAACCGGTGCCCCGTTTGGACCCGTACGGCGCATAACCGATGAACCGGCCCAATTTCATTTTCTTTTAATCATTTAGGCCCAATATAAAGCCCAAACCCAGTGGGTAAATTTTATAATATTGATCCATCAACTTTGCAATTTTTTATAAAAATTGTTACCGCTTATTATTTTTATAAAAATTTGTCATGTACTTATATTATTTTATACTTTGGTTATTTATAAAAGTTAGGTTATTTATTCCCAAACCTTTGTATATTTTATAAACTATTATAATACTTAAACCAATTTATAAAACATGACAACTTTTATATAACAATGTCACCTACACATTTAAGTTTTTATAAAAGTTGGCAAGATACCTTTTGTAGTTAGATTGTGAAGATGGTTTGGTCACACCACCCTACACCACGTAGCCATCATCACCTTGTACTTCAATGACTACACAACCCTCTTCTTCACCACATCTTCCATCTACCCACTTCCTTACATACACATCACCTCACCTTACTCTCTCTTTCTCCTCTCTTTCCTCTCATTTTTTTCTGTCGAGAGCAACCACAACCACCACCACCTTAGACAACCGCCACCTCCCTCTCTTTTTCTGCCGTGAACAACAACAACCACCCATCATCGCCACCCTCCCCTCTCCTCCTTTCCCTTTCTCTCAGCAGCCCCACAAACCACCACCACCATCGCGACCTGCCCTGCTGCTCGCAACCTGTTGCTGCTGTTGTTTCCCGCCACCCTCAGCCGGAGCTGCTCCTGCGGAGCAGCTACTATGGACAGCTGCAAGCTGCCACCAACAACCACCGCCACCTTCCCCTTCTCTTTTTCTTTTTCGGCTAAGCAACACAACCACCACCTTTGCCTGCTGTCGCCACTGAAACACCGCCACCACCGATGTCGTGTTGCTGCTGTTGTGTAGCCCTGCCGCCTCCGCAAGCTGCTGCTGTTGCGCCGCTGGGAGCTGCTATCCAGCCGTCGTGAGCCACCAACTCGAGCCACCAGCTTTCTCGTTTCCTTTCGGTTCTAATCCCTCTCCTTTGTGAGTCTTTAAAAACCGTGTCCCTTATGTTTTTAATCGTTATTAACATCCCAAATGATTCCCCGAGTCTTGACAGCTAAGCGTTAAAAACTCAAACTTTCTAACGATCCTAAACACGTAAACTCTTTCATATTTTCCTTTGTTTTCTTTTTTTTCATAAACCTTACTACCTTAGTGTTGTAAGGTTTGAAAATGTGGTATTATATCCATGGAAAATATATAAAACTTAAGTTATAACTTGCTAATCTATTTTGATCATCTTATATTTTTCCTAACACTAATGTGTAGTGTTTTTATTTAAAATAAAAACACATTGTTAAACTTACTAGTTAAATGATTTAAATTGATCATTTGATTATTTCATGATGTTTAACATGTTTTGCATGGATAGATTTTGTTGGTATCATGTTTTATTAGATTATAAATGTCTAGATTGTTATTTGTGATTTTTAGTTGTTAATCATCATAATTATGGACTAATGTTGCTAATGATAATTAACATGAACAAATGACGTTTAGTGACATACATGGGACTAATATGGACTTTAGATGTGTTAACTTAATCTCTAGACATAAAATCATGGCTTAAAACACTTTAAATGATTTATTATGGTTTAATAACAAAGTTGGTAATTTTATAAAAATTACTTGGATAATTTAAGCCATAAAATCTCACAATGGAGATTGTTATATAAAATGCTCACATTTTATAAAGATATAATTTCTAAAAGCACAAGACATAAAATGCTTGCTTTGGATTTTATAATAATAAAATGGATAAAAATATATAAATATATTTATATCAAAAATGGTAAATAGATCATATTTATGACAATGACTTGAAAAGTATAAAATCTTGGATTTCATACAAAAGTGGAAATGTTTTATGTTGTAGAATATATTCTATAAAAAGTCTTTAATTAAAACTCTAGCTTTATTTAATAAATAAAGTTATTTAAAAATGATTTTATAAAAATAAAATCAAAAGACTTATAGAAATTATGAAAAACATATTTTAAACATTTTTTATTACTTTAAATAAATCAAAATAATCAATACGTTTTAACCGGATCAAATGTTTTATTTTTTTTAAAACGTTTTGACTTGAAACGAAATCCTTAAACGATTTAAAACGTTTTACGATGTATCGAAACGTAAATTTTTATTTTCGACAAATAATTATCCAAAGGTTTTTAGAAACCCTAATTTGAGTTAAACTCATCATGATTGTTAATATTAATTATTTTGATAATAATTATTAACTTAAAACCCTAATTTTTCTAGCATGAATTTAAATATTAAATTATGAATCCTAGTTATATATTTATAACTTGACGCACTTAAGTATATAATTGATCGAGCGAACCTAGAATAATAATAAATATTATTATTTAAAAAAATATTCAAGACTTGATTGAATTGGTCTTCACGATACGTTATCGCATGTTCCTTACTTGTATTCAATTTACATAAATGCCTATATACGTGAACTTTCGCATTTACTGATTTCGTAAACTGATTAACTAACGGGTTTTGAAACGCTACAAACGGGGTTATACGTCAAGACTTGACCAGTATCATTTGGGTAACGTTCGTTACTCAAATGATTATGTGGACCCTTATGCATATTGTCTTATGTTTTATTAGGACTTTACTTGCTAGTTACCACTCGGTAATCCATCATCATCACTGAATCATGTGAGTTTCAAGGCCCACTTTCTTTATAACTGTTTTACACTTATGGGGGAGAAATCATGAACTGATAAATGCTTTTTACTTAATGTTATGGTTTACATGTTAGCCGTATGATTACATGTTCCTTTCCATATCCCAAACTCTGGTACATATCGTTATAAACATTTGTACAACCAAATCCCACTATTAATTGAATTCGATTAGTTCTGCTCGAAATGATAACTAGTGAATAGATCTATTTGGGTTGACAATCCTGTCAACTTTGGTCGCTCCAATCCTGACTCCGTACATTGTCAAGGGGTACACGTCAGTTATTCCAGCTCTGTTCGGTATTCTTGGGATAGAATACCATGAGTGGGAAATCCGTTAGTATTCGAATTTGAGGTTCATGTGAGATCTTACAACCACAATAGTAAACCAACGTAACATTTGAGTATACCGTAAATTATTTTACAAACTTACCGTAGAGTCATAAACTTGTGAACCTCACCAACTTTATATTGACCTTTTAAACTCATGATTTTGTCAGGTAATTAAGCTTATTATGGAAGACGTGCAAATGGGGTTTCACTGTAACTTTGGGACCTGCTTTACCAGAGTCGTAGTCCCGACCTATCTTAAACAAACTGCTTTATGATTTTAATATCAAATTAAGACTTTTATTCAAATGTAAGAAAATATCATTTCACCACAACTTTCCGCTGAAACATGAATGGTATTATGCTTTAAATGACGTTTGAATTTAGTAGAAGTTGTTCTGTATATCTGCGCCTACGATTCCGTCTCGCTCACACCCAAACCATTGACCGGGGTGTGACACAAAGTAAATCTCTTAAGCCATAAAGCCTCTTTAACAGCCTCCATCAAAGCAATGTATTCTGCTTTTGTACACGAAAGAGCAACCACATTTTGCAAGCTTGCTCTCAAAATTATACAATTTCCTAATACTAGAAACCCATAGCCTGTTATTGAACTTCCCCTATCAATATCTTTAGCATAATCTGAGTCTACAAATCCCTGAACCACCTCAACTCCACTATGCTACTTAAAGACTAACCCTTTCCCTTATGTACCAGCTAAATACCTTAGCAGCCACTTCACAACCTCCCAGTGAACTTTTCCATTATTTGACAAGTACCTACTCACCATGCTTACCCCATAACTGATATTAGGTCTAGTGCACACCATTAAGTACATGAGTGATCCAACAGCATTATAATATGGCACTTTGGCCAGATAATCAGTTTCTTCCTTAGTCTTTGGATAATCTTGTAATGAAAGCATGAAATGAGGTGCAAAAGGGATGTTCACAGGCTTACAGCCCTACATTCCATACTGGCTCAGTATCTTCATCTCATAACCTTCTTGTGTGAGATATAACTCCCTGTTAGCCCTCTCTCTCCTGATTTCCGTACCCAAAATCTTCCTAGCAGGTCCTAGCTCCTTCATTTCAAAAACTTCTTTATCAACATTAACTTGGTTTCCTGTATTACCTTCAAAGATGTAACACCCCCCCCCCCTCCGCCGCCCCCTGCCAGGAGCGGGGGAGGGTGTGGGACCGGCTGTCCGTATCATCTCCCGAGGCACCAACGCTACTAACATCACAAACATACACAAACAACGGACATCCAGTCCACACATTGAAACTCTAGGCCGACGCTAAACGAGGATGCGCTAGACACCTCCTAGCCGACCTATAGAATCGATAGCCACCGGATATGGCCTGGAACTGAATAACAAAGATACAGGATACCAAAGGAAACATAGTCATTATCATGTCTTCATTTACATTCATAATTCGTTCATCATACAAGGCCCAAGTTCATAGTAACAACAACCAAGTAGCATTCCAAGTTCATATTAGGTCCATACCTACACTTGCTTACCTGCAACATAAGTCAATCACACAAAGTCAACAACAATCGTTGTTGGTGAGTCGTAACTACTATCATTATGTTGACAGTTCTCAAACACATGCTGGTTATGAAATTATCAAGTCACACCCAAGGTCAAACTCATGTACTCTACGGGCACGTTGCGCTTAGCCGTACACCCTCTGCGAGTAGAAATTTAGATTCAACATATAAGGACATATTCCCCCTAGTTACCTAATACTAGAGGATCCGGATGAATATGGATCGTTCAACTATAATGGCCGCTATAATCCCTTATATGCCTAGTGGCTCAACCTTAATGACCAGAAAGTATATGATAACCCACACAGGGCATCTCCAAACTCACAGTGTTTGACAGAATAAATTCATAACAGATATAACAGATACATCAAACAGAAATGTGTTCTTAAACAGTTAATTCAATGAGAGAAGTCAGAGGACTCACACAATGAAGTCAGAAACGGTTTTCAACAGGGAATGCAATTCGAGTTCCGCAAGGATATCCTATCTTCGGTTTCTAGCAACCTATTAGAGATATTATGCATATATGTGTCATATATGTTGCTAATGTATCCCAAATCAATCTCAGGCTCAATATACAATGAAATACAGTCACCCGATCCACTGGTTAAGTTTTTGGTTCACCCGAAATCAACCAAACATTCTGTCATTTTCCTTCAGAGGCGTACCGCCTGGAAGTTTACATTCCTGGGCGGTACGCTTCAAACGGTCGGCTGATTTCCAGATTCAAATTTCGGGCGTACCGCGCTGACCCATATGTTTCTGGGCGGTACGCTGCAGTTTGGTATTCTGGTTTCTGTTTTACTTTTCTGGGCGTACCGCTCTGCATGCAGAGATTATGGGCGGTACGCCCCCATCTGTGAACAGGGGCCCGACTATTTTGTCTTTTAGTGCCATTTTCATATTTTGAAGTTTTATGACCAGAATTGATACTTAATTAGTTGCATATCATACCGAGGGGTTAATTAGGGGTTCATTTGTAGTCTAATATCTTAACCAAAGTATAACCCCAATTCCCGAGCTTTCCAATTATGGTAATTTTCATTGTTTCGACCCCCGTTTCGTACAGATTTCGTTAGGGACAGAATCCTTATGTCCCAATGACCCATTTGTTATTTAGATACACTGACCATCTCTGGTTCAAGTGATCGTTACTTGCAAAGTTGCTATTTATGGAAAGGAATCAACATGCATGCATAAGAGAGTTGTACCTTGTGAAGGATTTCTTGTACAACCGGGCTTTTCTGATCTCCTTGTACCCTCCAGTCCCCAATCCAATTTCCAGAGGTAATTCTACACATGCATGTATGATCCATGACCATTTCATGAGTGTGTGATCTTTAAGAAACTTAAATAACTTTTCTAAACCAAAAATCAAGATGTCCTCACCTTGATTGTCCTTGATTCTGGTTTCCCACACTCCTTAGCCTTCTCCAAGTGATCCAATATCACTGATTTGATGAGAACACAAGTAATGTGTGAGGGTTACATCAACTTCACATGATCTTGGTATGAAAATGGTGATTAGAACACTTACCTATGAAGCTTCAACCTTCCACAAGGCTCCAATGACTTGAAAATGATGGTGACAGAGGTCTGAGACAGTGGGGAGAGAGCTCTGGCCGGAAGTGAGAAAGTTCACAAGTGCTTGTGACTATAAAGGCCAAAAACCTTGTTTTTATCGATCTGACATTTTGAGGCGTACCGCCCCAAAGTACACACATTGGGGCGTACCGCCCGATTTTTGAGATACGGGCATTCTGGAATCCGATGGGTGCCGCAACCCGACCCGTTTACCAAACGGGTCGCGTACCGCCTAGGATTTACTAATCCTAGGCGTACCGCCTCAAATTGTGATTCAGCAACTTTTGAATATTTCTCATTTGAAAATTCCAGCTCGGATCAATGTTTTAGACTCAAAGGTTACATTCTCTCCCCCTTAAAGGAATTCCGCCCCGGAATTCGTTAGGCACTAATTAAATAGTTGGGGGTATTTTCTCCTCATGTCTACTTCGGATTCCCACGTATATTCGGGACCGCGTCTAGCATCCCACTTGACTTTCACCATTGGAATCCTTTTCTTGCGCAACTTCTTTGTGATCCGTTCCATTATTTCAATGGGCTGTTCTGTAAAATTCAGCTTTTTATCGATTTCGATTTCTTTTATCGGAACCGCGAGAGCTTCATCTACCATACATTTCCGTTGATTCGACACATGAAACACATCGTGAACTCCGCTAAGTTCCTCAGGTAATTCTAGTTGATAAGCCACCTCGCCGACTCTTGATATTATCTTGAAAGGTCCGATATACCGGGGGCTCAATTTTCCTCTTTTGCCAAATCGGATTATACCTTTCCAGGGTGATATTTTTAACATCACCATGTCCCCTTCTGCAAACTCGAGTGGTCTCCTACGCCTATCTGCGTAGCTCTTTTGTCGGTCTTGAGCAGTCTTGAGTCTTTTACGGATCTCCCTAACCTTTTCAGTAGTTTCCATTATCAACTCAGGTCCTGTAAGTTGCCCTTCTCCCACTTCAGACCAGCATACTGGTGTTCGACACTTTCGGCCATACAGTGCTTCAAACGGTGCCATTTGTATGCTGGTGTGGTAACTATTATTGTATGAAAATTCAGCTAGTGGAAGATGATCATCCCAGCTACCACCAAATTCTATAACACATGCTCTCAGCATGTCTTCTAACGTTTGAATGGTTCTCTCGCTCTGGCCATCAGTTTGGGGATGATAAGTTGTACTAAATTTCAGTTTAGTCCCCATCGCTTCTTGAAAGCTTTGCCAAAAATGAGAAGTGAATCTAGTATCTCTATCGGAAATTATAGACTTTGGCACTCCGTGTTTTGATATGATTTCGTTTACAAACAGCTTTGCAAGTTGCTTCCCATTGTACGTTTCTGCCATTGGCAGAAAATGAGCAGACTTTGTCAAACGGTCCACAACTACCCAAATGGCATCATTTCCGCTTCTAGTCTTTGGAAGCTTTGTCACAAAATCCATGGTAATTTCTTCCCATTTCCACTCAGGGAGTTCTATTTTCTGAAGACATCCAGCAGGTTTCTGATGTTCAGCCTTTACTTGTAGACAAATTGGACATTTTTCGACATAGGCAGCAATTGCCTTTTTCATTCCTGGCCACCAATAGTTCGCTCTCAAATTCTGGTACATTTTGTCGCCTCCTGGATGGAGCATGTACTTAGATTTGTGAGCCTCCCGGAGAATTACTTCTCGTAAACCTCCTTCTTTAGGCACCCATATACGTTTGCCTAGTCTTAGGATGCCATCCGTCTCTCTTGTCAATTTTCTTACAACCGTCATCATCTCATCCCTGTCAACATTTGAGTCAGCCATTTGTTTCTTTTGTGCTTCGATGATTTCTCCAATTAAATCTACACTTACGTTCAATCTCAAGGCTCGAACTCGGAGTGGCTTGATTCTTTCCTTTCTGCTTAATGCGTCTGCCACTACATTGGCCTTGCCTGGGTGATACTTGATCTCGCAATCATAATCACTCAGCACTTCCATCCAGCGTCTTTGTCGCATATTCAACTCTTTTTGACTGAACAAATGCTGTAGACTTTTGTGATCAGAGTATACTACAAATTTGGCTCCATATAGGTAGTGTCTCCAAATCTTAAGAGCAAAGACGATTGCTCCTAACTCTAAATCATGAGTGGTGTAATTCTTCTCGTGCTTTTTGAGTTGTCTAGATGCATAAGCAATTACTTTATCTTTCTGCATCAGGACACATCCAAGTCCATTGATAGAGGCATCGCAATATACCACAAAGTTTTCAGTACCCTCTGGTAATGAAAGTATAGGAGCAGAGCTTAGTTTCTGTTTAAGCAGTTCGAAAGCATTTGTATGCTTAGGTTTCCAATCAAACTTCACATTCTTCTGAGTAAGGGAAGTTAATGGTGTGGCTATCTTTGAGAAATCCTGAATAAATCTCCGATAATAACCAGCTAGTCCTAAGAATCGCCGGATTTCGGTAGGACTCTTTGGTTGCTCCCATTTAGCAATCGCTTCTACTTTCGATGGGTCTACTTGAATTCCGGACTCGCTGACTACGTGACCCAGAAATTGCACTTCTCTTAGCCAAAAATCACATTTAGAAAACTTTGCATAAAGCTTCTCAGATCGCAATAATTCCAATATCTTCCTCAAATGTTCACCATGCTCTTCTTGAGTGCGAGAGTAAATCAAGATGTCGTCGATAAATACGATTACAAACTTGTCAAGATATGGTTTGCACACCCGATTCATTAGATCCATGAATATTGCTGGCGCATTAGTTAATCCGAAAGGCATAACTGTAAATTCGTAGTGGCCATATCTTGTTCTGAAAGCTGTTCTCGGAACGTCCTCTTCACGGACTCTGACTTGATGATACCCCGATCTCAAATCAATTTTCGAAAAATAACTAGCCCCTTGCAATTGATCGAACAAGTCATCGATCCTAGGCAAAGGGTACTTGTTTTTGACGGTTACTCGATTGAGATCACGGTAATCGATGCACATCCGCATCGAGCCATCCTTCTTTTTCACAAAGAGTACCGGTGCTCCCCAGGGTGATGAACTGGGTCTGATGAAACCTTTATCGAGAAGTTCCTGCAGTTGATTCCTTAGTTCTTGCATTTCGGAAGGTGCGAGTCGGTACGGTGCTTTTGCTATTGGAGACGTTCCAGGTGCAAGTTCAATTTGAAACTCCACTTGTCGCTTTGGGGGCACTCTAGGTAGTTGTTGGGCTAGGCTTATTTAAGGCATGAACATTTGTAATTGGGCTTATTGTATTTTGGTTTGGGCTTGTTATATATCATGTAATTGGGCTAAGTTAGTGATCACGATTTGGGCCATGTGGGCCTGTTTAGTTCACGATTAGGGTATGGGTAGTATATAAACCCATTTGTCTTTCTTTGTATGCAAGCTTTTGGAATACACATTTCACATTCACGATTTCTTTGTTCTCAAGGGATTACGATCAGCTTCCTTTAGTGGGTGTTCATCATTCAAGACTTCATCTTTTCACAAGATCTTGTCTATTCTTCCACTATTGTTCTTGAATCAAGCTTGTACGAGGATTCCGCACTCGTATTTGTCTAGATATCGTGTTGTTTGGTTGATCTAGGACCTACAATTGGTATCAGAGCTAAGAATCATCAATTCGAGGCTCACACGATATAGATTCAAGAAGCTTTTCTGTTTTTCTAGGTTGTTTTCAAAGATTTGAAGGTGTACCAAGAGTTTACGACATCTGCTGCTGCTGTTCTGTGTGTTTACGATAGGGTTTTGGTTGAAGATCTTCATATTTTGGCGTTTACGAGTGATTCTGCTGGTGTTCGTTGTGTTTACGACTTCAAGATCGCGTTTTTGAGAGTTTACGATCCGTACAAGTGGTGTTTACGACATTTCCTTGTCGTAATCGGAGTTTACGATATTGCTTATCGGAATCGCGTGATCGGAATTGATGTTTACGATCAAAACTGATCGTAATTGGAGTTTACGATTATCACTTATCGGAATCTGTGTTTACGACATCCGGAGTCGTAATCAGTTATCGTAATCGGTGTTTACGAGTCGTTTAATCGGAATCGCTGTTCTCGACTTCATCGGATCATAATCAGGCGTGTTCGATCGTAATTGAATTTTTACGATCGTAATCTTGTGGTTTTTTATCGTAATCACAGAATTTGAACGTTTGGACTTTAGTTTTAAGTTTCCTAAGCTATCGAGATGGATTTTGAACCAAGTATGTATCAGAAATTGGACTTCGAGATCGGGTCTATTACTCGTCCACCTAGACTTACTTCAGCGGATAACTTCTTGGAATGGAAGTATAGGTTCGAGAACCACTTGAAAAGTGTTGATTTAAGGTTATGGAGAGCAGTGTTGAATGGACCACACATACCTGTAGAGGCTAGATTATGAGGCTTGTAATATTAAATATGTTGGGCTGGGCTTAGAGGGTTTAATTAGAATTATAGGCTAGTTTGCTATTGTATTTAGGCTAGTTTATGATTGGGTTTGGGTTTACTATTGGGTTTATGATCCACAAGGGGCCCAATAGTAAACCCATTGGGTACCTATATAAACCCATGTGTGTTTATGATTAACTAAGCCTTGGAAATACAAGTTTACGATTTCTCTCTTTCTTTGGTGTTTCCGATCAGCTTCATCGTGTTCAAGATTGTAGTTGTTCTTCATTCAAGACTTCATCTTTTACTTAGATCTAGTCTATTATTCTACTATTCTTCTTGAATCAATCTTTCACGAGGATTCCGCACTCGTGTTAGATTAGATATCGTGTGTTAGGGAGATTTTCGGACCTACAATTGGTATCAGAGCCAAGAAACAAGTGTTTCGAGGTTCTCACGATATTGGATTCGAGTATTTCTGGAAAAAGTTCGAGTTTTTGAAGGTTTTGAAGCTGGTCTACGAGTTTACGACCGGTGCTGCTGCTGTTTTCTGAGTTTACGATCGTTTTCTGGGTATTTTCGGGTGTTTACGACTGGGTGTACTTGGTGATCTTCATCGGAATCGAGATTACGACTTCAAGAAGCAATTTTTGAGTGTTTACGATCAGAAAAGTTGAGTTTACGACTTAAAGTTTGGAGCTTTGAGTGTTTACGATTTTAACCTGTCGGAAACGTGTTTACGATTTTTCTTATCGGAATCGAGTTTACGATCAATATTAATCGGATTTGGCGTTTACGATCTGGTGATTACGATCCAGCTGTCTGAACGGGTGTTTATGATCGGAATCACGTTTACGATCGGAAACAGGGTTTACGATCGGAAATAGGTTTTGCGGCTTTTTTTTTAAATTTCTTTTTGAGCAGTGATTCAGTATTTTATAGTATCACTGGTGCCCAAGTTTCAAAGTCAACCATGTCAACACTCAATTACATTTCAAATGTTGACTCTAATGTCCTCAAAGCTTTCACTGATGTTATGAACTGGGATGAGAAGAAACGATCTGATTCGTCTCCTCACCGTTTATTTTTACCTCCCCATATCATTGTGAGCTTATTAAACTTATACTTTGTATACTGAAGTTACAGATGCAACTTTTTTGTATAAAGTTACAAATGTAACTTTTTGATATACGTTACACTTTTACCAAAAATTTTTTAGGACTATTAATCTTAAATATGTATCATTTTAGTAGAAAACTACAAATGTAACATTTATACAGCTAATGTTTTCTGGAAAATACAATACTTTTACATATGGATATAAAAAGGTAGATATAGTCTTAAGGTTACATATGTAACTTTACTTACACTGAATACTAATGTTTCAGAAAAACTTACACATGTAACTTTTCTACACAATTCTTTAAATGTAACCCATTAAAATGTTTACGTATGTAATTTTTTGATATATGTACACTTGTTAATCAAGTTATTGGTACTACAAAATATTACATATGTAACATTTTGGCAGAATGTTACATATGTAACATTTATACAGCTTAACCTTATCTGGAAAATACATGTTTTATACAGATATCAAAAAAGTTACATATTTATTTATAACGTTACACATGTAACTTCCCGTGTAATGTATACTAAAGTTAGTTAAACTTTCACATGTAACATTTTTACACAAATCTACCAATGTAACTTTTTAAATATGCAAGTTATTTGAAGTAGCAACCTATATTGTAATCTTTACATATGTAACCTTTCGATATATGTACATTTTTTAACTAAATCTTACATACTTAACATTTTAGCACAAAAGTTACATATATAGTGATAAGGTTACATATGTAACTTTTCGTACACAGTATACTAAAGTTACGTCAGTTTAACAATATATGCTACATATTATTATCAATAACATTTTTTAATGTTTTTCTCCAAAGGACCAGTGGACGCTGTATGATGTTGACACTGATGAAGCTGCTAGGCTTGATAAATTTGTTAAAAACGTGGACAAACTTGTTAAAATGAATAACATCACACGTGATCTTAAGGGTGTTGATATGGTGTTTATCCCTGTTGAAGAGTCAGAACTCTATTACCTTCTTGTTTTTGAACTAAAGTATCCAGCCATATCTGTCATTGACAGTTTATGCCCAAACAAGCCGTTGATCAATTTAATCGATCATGGTTCTTATGAGAAGAATGGTTCCGCCTACAAGATGGTAACTTATGTTTCATTAAATTTATGTTTTATAAATGTAAGTTTTGATATATATCTGATTTATCATTTATGCAGAAACAACTTTTTTGTGGTTACTTAGACAACATCAAACACCCTAAGTCTGACAAAATAACGTCGTCATCTATTGAAAGGGTTGCAATAGACTGGGCTACAGCTTCAAACTTTTGTGACAATATTATTTTCTGTATGAGACACATGGAAAAGTATATGGGACGGAACGAGGTTTTTGAATGTGAGTTTGCAAGCCATGGTTCTACAAGGAAAGCTCAGTTGAGGAAGCTGCGAAAGAAGTATGTTTCGGTGATCATGCTGTCTGATGCCAATCTATTGAAGTCCAAGATCAATTGTTATCTGAAGTAGTCTAGAATAACCAGCAGAAACACTATCCCAGTTTAACTTATCTAAACATTTTGTTCTTTTACTTTTCTTTTATGCGTATTTCTGTATGGTATTTAGTCATCTAACCAACACTACTCTACAACATATGGTATGTGACCTTTTTGGGTTTGTATTAAGCTGTTTATGTTTTTGGAATTAGTTGCATATTTTGCAGTTCAGCAAATGTTTGTCATAAATGTGGCATAAAAAGTCAGCTATAGTTACTAATACGTCAGATAAACTTACACATGTAACATTTTTAACAACTATTCAGATGTAACTTTATAATGATTAAGCTGACTTAGAGATGTAACGCATCCAAATGTTACATATGTAACTTTTTTACATATGCAACTTTTCTGTCAAGTATCCTTTATATTATTCCCGTAATAAATACTAAGCCAACATGGGTATGTCAGCATTTTTAACAAGGAAAACAAAGCATAATAAAACGACATATATAAAGGCATAAAAGGTGATGAAAATACATTCATTAATTCGATTAAACATGAGACACATTTTTGAAGGCAGAATATGCCTTCAAAAAACCAACATAAACGAAATAAAACTTAAACATAATAGATAATTTCATTTTACAAAAGACAACACTTGCGATTCCTAACACCATTAGTTACCATCCTTTGCATTCCATCTCACCTTCAACATAAAAAAAATAAAAATCATAAGGAAATGGATTTATTCACAATTAATTAGAAAACCATTTAAAGATTTTAACCTTTTATATAGAAATATTCTTACCATTTGCCCCTTGGGCTCCACCTAGCATCCTCGTCTGTTGGATCATCTTCAAATGGGTCAAAATGTTTGTCTGAGTCTTCAGTTTCGGTATCACTTTGGTCTAGGTACGCCTCAACATTATCAACTGTTATATCTTCCCTTCGTATCTTCGAACTCTTCTTCGGTTCATCGAAGTGCTTGTTGTTGTCAAGAAAGTTATTCAGCGCCTCTTGGAAATCGGGATCATCGGAGACATATTGTTCAAACTCAACGTCGATGCTTTCCTTTTTCTCCAGTTTGTTCTCTTGCAATGCAACCTCGGTTGTCACTGCTGGGGGGTTGTATATCCCCCCACCAGAAGTTGAGCCTTCACACACTGTTTTTAAATTGCATTTGTTAAAATCACCTATTACCTTATGAACTCTTTTTCTAGCTGTAGTGAAGAACTTTTTGTTTGATTCCATGATGTTTGATTACAATTGTTATCATCATCCTATTTATTATTGTCATCCACCCACCATTTCATTTAAAGCATTTATGGTTTCAACCAACTCACCAACCACCATAAATGGTTATGTCCTTTTTAATCAAAATATTTTTGAATTTATATCAAATTCATAAAAACGTATTTCTTCATGCACTTCTAGCTATTTTGTAAGGATTACATATTTTGAATATTTAGAATTTATAAAATTCATTAATTCCGAAAATGTTTTATGTGTACCTGCATACATACATACATACATACATTGTAAAGGTTAAATATATATTATGTGTACCTCTAGCTCTTTTACCACTTTGATGCTTTTGTTTGTACTTGATTGAATTCATCTTCTTCCTTGATTCTTAGATTAGCAAGTCTTAGCTCAGAGCAAAATACAAAGGAGTTGTTTGCATGTTGTACAAACTCATTTCCTCTCTTCAAAGTCTTTAAAGCATTCAGATTTGTGACTGGACGTACAACATGCGGATTACATGCACCATTTTCAACCTTCGGTTTTTTCAATTTCATCTCACTTCTACCACTCATTATAGATTTTTTGATGTTTCTTTTGTTGTTTTTTCTTTGTGTAGAAAACCATTTGGTTTAACTATGTATATATATTTATAGAGATCATTTATTGTGGGACTTTGTGTTGGTTATTTATTAAAGTTGGCTTGTAGCATTCATTACACATTTCCAATTGAAGTTACTCTGCAAATTAAGTACATCAGATATGATGTGGACCTAAAAGATTAAGGCATTAAGTGTATGCATTAATTATACAAATTATTAACACAATAGAATTATCAATAACATATTTTAATACAGTAGTAAAATTGTAAATTTAGAAATATGACACTTTAGTAACAGTCTCAAAATAAATTTAGAAGGGGAATTATCAATAAGATATATATAAAGTGTTTTACAGGATAGTTCAAAAGAGATTACAAGAAGAACAGTTAAGAAGTGTTACATATGTAACATTTATTCAATGTTACCAGTAAGTAACACTTCTTCAAAACTAAACACTTCTCCCTTTTAAAATGTGAAATAATAATAACAAGCTTCATATTTGAGATTCAGGCAAATCCATTTCAGATGCCTGCGCGTTACTTCCGCCTGTCACCTTCTTGCAATTTCTTGAGTCGTGCCCAACAACATATTTTTTGCACGACTTGCAGAACCTAGGTACCTTTGCAGGTTTTTGCATAGCTTTTTCACCAGGTCCACTTATTCTTCTTTTTCTCCCACACCCCTTTGTTCTTGCAACATTTGGGTTTGTAACATCTACCTCCACATCAACAGTTTGACCTAGAATTGTTTCAACAACCGCAACATTTGTATTTTCAGCCTCAGTAGTTGAGGACCCAGACATCAAGACATTTTCCTTCAATTCTTTAACCTTTTCAGCCAAATTCAAGAGTCCAGCTTGATCACATCGAAATGCTTCTATACATTCGTTCATAACCTGCATGATTTCTTGTTTCAGGATAGTCTCTGGCCTATTATCAATCCCATATCTACCTTCAATTGTGTAGACATTTCTGGGAAGAACATCTTTACGCCACCTTTTGTTGATGTAACAAGCAGGGATCTCATCAACCTGATTCACACGAAAAACACAAAATATATGGCTACACAAATAGCCAATTCTATTGAAGGACATGCAAGCACAATCCGCCTTCTTCTCAGTCTTGTCATAAGTAACCTATTATCAACAAAAAACAATTAATATAAATTAAAATATAACTGTTTTTACATATTAAAAAGGTGTTAAGAAGGTTACAGACGTAACTTTTCCAAACAGGATGTCAAAATTGTACATATGTAACTTTTTTATAAATTGTGAAATCCACAGGATAAATGTGTGCTCACCTTGTAGGTATGAACTACACCAGCCTGATTTCTCTGGCTTACTGAATAAAGCAGTTTGGTATCTATTACTTCAGTATTTTCTATGTAACTTGAATACATACCCTTGCTTATCTCATTCTTCACCTCTCTGAAGATTCTATTAGTGTAAACTTCAAATGCATGTCGTTCGATTGGCACATCTTTTTCAGGAATGTATGCAAGTGTTGAGGATTTGAAGTCTGCACATCTCTGCCTATATCTTTGATTTTCTAATCTTGTTTCAAAACATAACATGAATTGAATCAATGTATTGGCACTACTTGAGTTAACTTTGAACGATGCATTTGAACTCTCACAAATAGATGTAGTTTTCAGCAGACAACACATAGGTATGTCTCTAAAATAAGCTGGAACCCACTTCTTTCTTTTTGCATACATAATTGACAACCATTCATGGTCCTTAAGTGAAAACATCTCCATTAACTCCGCCCATTTGTTTTCAAAAGTGGTAGTTTTCATATACACGCTCCACACCAATCTGTGAAGTCTGCTTCTGAGGTCGGTATTTTGTAGAAGGTCACCTTCAATCTGAAGTTTTCGAAGACTCGTATAGTCAGATTTCACCATATGTACTATTTTATACATATGTAACATTATATACATATGTAACATTTTCTAAGTATATGTACATAGTTATTTTATTACTTTAATTCTACACATGTAACTTATTAGATGTGATTACCTTTGAGGGCAGTTTTTTCATAATATGCCACATGCAGAGGCGATGTTTAGACAAAGTGAATACTTCCTTGATTGCTTT
>JBCNJP010003827.1:0-16184 GCA_039602395.1 Deinandra increscens subsp. villosa | reverse complement strand
CTAACGAGCATACGAGTATAAGTATGTGTTCTAAACTATTAAATCTAACGTAAACAAAAAGAACGAAGGATCGTGAAGTCCGAAATAAGTCGAGGATGGCACGTGTGCCAAATCCGAGTGATTATCGAAATAACGCGAGAAAATCCAATATATATGACTTTAATATATATTTTCTAAGTTTGAGGATATCAAAAATAAATACATATATATTATATATATTTAAATAAATGTTCAAGTGACGCTAATAATAACGTTTCAACAAGTTATAAATATATATACATAAATATGTTAAATCCAATGATTTAAATATATATTTTGAAAAGAAACAACAATTTATGGTGAAACATAATCCAAAACCGAGTATTTCGTGTTTCTAATCAAAACAACGTTTTTTAATAGTTTTCTAAAAACATTTAATGTTTACACAAAATATTATTTTGTTTCAATCCAACGTCTTGTATATATATATACTATTTATCCTTTTTAAATAAACCCAAAGTTTTATATCTATAAATATATATACATGGATATTAGAAATCTATTTTTAATTAAAGATAACAAGTTACACATGTTTTATAAATCAAAATATGATTTACGAGTCCTAAGTATCATAGATATATTCCTACGGATTTAAGACACGACGGGGAACAATTTCGGTACAAGTTCTAGTGCTCAAAAGTTAAAAGAGAATGAAAAATAAAAGAAAACAGCAACATGGAGGTCGCTGGGTTCGAACCCGCGACCTCTGTGTTATAGCACAGGAGGCGTACCACTCGGCCAGCGCCCCGATCATGCTACTGGACCGATCGAAATTCTTTTATCCCTAGTCCGCGACCAGAAAACAAGTTGGAATAATTACGAAATTTAAAAGAGGTGAGACCGGGACTCGAACCCGCGTCTCCAGCGTACCAGACTAAAGCCCAAACCACCCGTGCCAGATTGGCGTCTGATATACAAACCCAACCCCAATTTATTTAACCCGAACCCGACCGACTTCATCTTCTTCATTAGAGAATTCCGGTGATCGGAACCCTAGTTCCGGTCGCCGGAAAATCGCAAAACTCAAATAATACTCGTAAAAGTGTGCGATTAACAAAGGGGAACCATTACCTTGAGCCGTAGATGAGATTCGAGATGATTTGGGAGCCGAAAATAAACCCGAAACGTAAACGCGAACACCGAGCGTGGTCGCGATTTGAACTTCTGATTACACCAGGTTGCTCGTAAGGGTCTTGCGATCGTTGTGGTGATCGAAAAGTGATGTAACAGTGAGGGACAGTGGTGGTTTCGGTGGTGTTTACGAGTTGCCGGAAAAGAGAAACGAGAGAGTGAGACGGGAGTGATCGTGAGAGGAGAAAGGTGCTGTGAATGGACATATGATTGCCAATATATACCTATATCATTGAATTCTCCATTGATGGTCTATAAATTGAAACCGAAACCGACGTTGAATGGAGTCGGTCGAAACCGAATTCTCTGATTGAATTCTCTCGTAAATGCCATTTTAAACTGAGTTTCAGTTTATGGCACGTTTAGTCCCTGGAGAATTTTACAATATAGAAGGCAAGTTTGAGATAATCACATAGTAGCCCCTCCAGGTTTAATTAAATAGAATTATGTTTGAGAAATGACAAAATAGTCCCTTGAAGTTCTAAAAAAGGGTTAACGGCTCTGACGGAGGCTAACGAAGGAGCAAAGAAACGACGAATATACGAGGAACGTCGGAGTACATAAAACGTATAACGTTTATAAAATGTATAAACCTCATTTTATCCACATGAAATCATAGAATTATAATTCCACATTTATTTCCTAAAATCACATAAAATCACATAAAATCACAACTTAACTATATATAATAACTCATATTTACTCATCTTAAATTCTCATAAATCATAGACTTTAAACTTATAACTTATGTATATTTAAGTCACATAAAGCCATGAATAATAGCTTATTAAATCATTAGGTTACATATAAATATGATTGAGATCTATATAAATATATCTCACAAAAGTAAAGGTTTAATTATTACATAAAATGACATAACGTCACATGAAATCATAATTTATGATTTACATAAAATCATAAAACAAGAATATCGAACGTCAAACATTAAGTGCATGCTCGTTTAGTGATTACTACACAAAACCCTAATTGCTAAAGTCAACGCAGATACGCTCATAAATGTTCACACAACATTTAATATGTTTTACGTTCAGTTAATGTCGGGAAAATGACCTGAAAAGTCGGATTGTCACAGTATCCCCTTGTTGAAGAATTTTCGTCCTCGAAAATTGCGTAACGCGGTAAAAGTTAATGAGCTAGACACAAAGAAAAGAAAAGAAAAAAAATTCTCAGTCGTCACATCATCCCCTTGTTGAAGAATTTTCGTCCGCGAAAATTAAACCAGTACCTGAACTAGACGAAGGCTGATCCTTGAATAGTTTGGGATATTTCTTCATCATCTGATCTTCGCGTTCCCAAGTGAATTCAGGACCATGTCTCGAGTTCCAACGAACTTTAACGATTGGGATTTTGCTACGCTTTAACTGTTTAACCTCCCGGTCCATAATTTCCACCGGTTCTTCGATAAATCGAAGTTGTTCGTCCACATGCAATTCTTCGAGTGGAGTGATTAATGTCTCATCCGCTAAGCATTTCTTTAAATTCGACACATGGAAAACGTTATGGACCCCACTTAGTTCTGCCGGTAAGTTTAGTTCATATGCTGATAGGCCAACTCTATTAATAATCTCGAATGGCCCAATGTATCTTGGGTTTAACTTACCACGTTTACCAAAACGCACAACACCTTTCCAGGGTGAGACCTTTAACAAGACCTTGTCTCCTTCCTTAAATTCCAAAGGTCTTCGCCGTTTATCAGCATAACTTTTCTGTCTATCTCGTGCGGCTGCCATACGATTACGAATTTGCACGATTTTCTCTGTTGTCTCGAGTACCAACTCAGGACCTGTGAGTTGACTGTCACCAACTTCAGCCCAACAGAGAGGTGATCTACACTTTCGCCCGTAAAGTGCTTCAAACGGAGCTACACCAATACTGGTGTGATAACTGTTGTTATACGAGAATTCCACCAAGGGTAAGTGTTTATCCCAACTTTCACCAAAATCAATAGCACATGCACGCAGCATGTCTTCAAGAGTTTGAATGGTCCTTTCACTTTGGCCATCGGTCTGAGGATGATATGCAGTACTCATATCCAGACGCGATCCCAATGCTTCATGTAGAGATTCCCAACATTTGGATGTAAATCGAGCATCTCGATCTGATATAATAGAAACTGGTACTCCATGTCGCGAGACGATCTCCTTAAGATAAAGTTTGCCTAGTGTCTCGGAGGTATCAGTTTCCTTGATTGGTAGAAAATGTGCCGACTTGGTTAGGCGATCAACAATTACCCAAATTGTATCACATCTGCTTGCTGTACGGGGTAACTTTGTGATAAAATCCATGGCGATACCCTCCCATTTCCACTCGGGAATTTTTGGTTGTTGGAGTAACCCTGCCGGTTTCTGGTATTCCGCCTTAACCTTGGAGCAAGTCAAGCACTTGCTTACGTAAGTGGCAATGTCAGCTTTCATCTTTGGCCACCAGTAAATCAGTTTCAAATCTTGGTACATCTTATCCGAGCCTGGATGAATAGAGTAACGAGACTTATGGGCTTCATCCATGATCAATTCCCTCAAATTTCCATACACGGGAATCCATATTCGGTTCGCACAATACCGGATACCATCGGATCTAACTTCCAGTAACTTATCCATACCCCGCAAGGATTCTAATTCAATGTTCTCATCTTTGAGTGCTTCGAGTTGTGCATTCCGGGTCTGATCAGGTAATCCTGTATGAATAGTAAGTTGCAACGCACGAACTCTTCTAGGCTTGGGGTTATCCTTCCGACTTAAGGCATCAGCTACCACATTAGCTTTGCCTGGATGGTATCTAATTGCGCAATCGTAGTCATTAAGAAGTTCCACCCAACGACGTTGTCTCATGTTCAATTCCTTTTGAGCAAAGATATGCTCGAGACTTTTGTGATCAGTGTAGATAGTACACTTTGTACCATAAAGATAATTTCTCCAAATTTTCAACGCGAAAATGACTGCTCCCAACTCCAAATCGTGAGTTGTATAATTCTGCTCGTGAATCTTTAATTGACGAGAGGCATAAGCTATGACTTTCTCTCTTTGCATCAGCACGCAACCTAATCCTTGCTTTGATGCGTCACAATACACCACGAAGTCATCACTACCCTCTGGTAGAGATAATATTGGCGCGCTACAAAGTTTCTGCTTTAGTAGCTGAAAAGCGGCGTCATGCTTTTCATTCCAGTTATACGCCGTTCCTTTATGCGTTAGCGCCGTAAGAGGTTGGGCTATCTTTGAAAATCCCTCAATAAATCGTCTATAATAACCTGCCAAACCAAGAAATTGGCGAATCTCCGTTGGTGTCTTGGGCGCAGGCCAATTCTTAATTGCCTCAACTTTGATTGGATCAACGTGAATCCCCTGATCATTAACGATATGACCAAGAAATTGCACCTCACGCATCCAGAAATCACACTTTGAAAATTTTGCATACAATTGCTCCTTCTTGAGTAACTCTAAGATCAAACGAAGATGTTGTTCGTGCTCTTCTTTAGACTTAGAATATATCAGAATATCATCAATGAAGACGATGACGAATTTATCGAGATATGGCTTGCAAACACGATTCATCAAATCCATGAAAATCGCTGGTGCGTTGGTTAACCCAAATGGCATAACCATGAACTCATAATGACCATAACGAGTTCTAAACGCTGTTTTCGAGACATCCTCCTCGCGGACTCTCAACTAGTGATAACCTGATCTTAAATCGATTTTGGAATAGTAGCTAGATCCTTGTAGTTGATCAAACAAATCATCGATTCGGGGCAAGGGATAACGATTCTTAACAGTCACCTTGTTGAGTTCTCTGTAATCGATGCACATTCGAAAGGTTCCATCTTTCTTCTTAACAAACAGCACTGGAGCTCCCCAGGGTGATGAGCTGGGCCTAATAAATCCCTTTTCAAGTAGTTCTTGAAGTTGAGTATATAGCTCTTGTAACTCATTTGGTGCTAAACGATAAGGTGCACAAGCAATAGGTGCTGCTCCAGGAGCAAGATCAATCTGAAATTCGACTTCTCGATGAGGCGGTAGACCTGGTAGATCTTCCGGAAAGACTTCAGGAAAGTCCTTCACGATCGGGATATCTTCAATTCTCTTCTCCTCATTTGTTTTCTCTGTAATGTTCGCGAGAACAGCAAAATGTCCTTTACGCAAACACTTTTGCGCCTTGAGATAAGATATCACACCCATAACAGTACCACACTTTTCCCCTTGAACTGAGACTAACTCTCCACTAGGCAACGGTATCCGAACAATTTTCTCATGACAAACGATTTCAGCCCGATTCTTGGATAGCCAATCCATTCCCACAATTACGTCAAAACTTCCCATAGAGATAGGCTACGCGCGACAAAGCGCCGCAAAAATCCCACCCCCAAAAATCCCATGCGCGACAACGCGCCGCAGGGAGCGTGACAAACCAGGATCGAACACATTAGCCATACGAACAGTCTATATGTAATGTAAAAGTAAAACCAGAGTAAATGCGTTTTTAAATGCGGAAGCGTAATCGACAAAGTTGTAATAATTGTTCAAGCGCCAAAACATGCGCAAACCAAAAGTTAATGAGTTTGATAAATAAATAAGTCTATGATGCATGCAGGGTAACAGTAATCCTTATGTGGTGCATCCTAGCTCGTGGCAGACAATCCAGTTTAGCGACCTGAGATATAACATGCTAAAGTGTCAACACAAAGGTTGGTGAGTTCACAGGTTTAACAGTTCAGTAACGTTTCATGTTCAGTTTAAGATTGACCGTTCAATAACGTCAAGTTGTAAGAGCATAATCACTAATCTATATCAAATAGCTAGCTAGGCTATATACATGAAACTTCGCACGTTGATGGTCACCGAAGCTAACAGTTGTTTACAGTTTGCCTTGTTGTGTTTAGGACGAATATAACACCCGTTCGATATCCAATCGTGTCAGCGCGACTGACCCGGGTGGGGTTTGTCAGACCCAGTAGTACTACAATATATTTCCCGCTATCGTCATTAATACTAACGGTACCATAAGAAGGACTTTGTTGTATAGTGTGCTACAAGTACTTCAAGTGATATATAAAAGTCTAATTATCTCAGTTGTGTAAATCATGCATGTTAATCTCCCCCAAAAGGATTAAAACAGTAAAATGGGGCCGTGAAACTCACCTTAGGTTGCTCAGCAAAGTTTCCAGACAAACAGTTAATTCAAGTAGCAAGAACGAGTCTTGTGCAAGCAATCAATCACCTAACGAGCATACGAGTATAAGTGTGTGTTCTAAACTATTAAATCTAACGTAAACGATAAAAACGAAGGATCGTGAAGTCCGGAATAAGTCGAGGATGGCACGTGTGCCAAATCCGAGCGATTATCGAAATAACGCGAGAAAATCCTATATATATGACTTTAATATATATTTTCTAAGTTTGAGGATATCAAAAATAAATACATATATATTATATATATATATTTAAATAAATGTTCAAGTGACGCTAATAATAACGTTTCAACAAGTTATAAATATATATACATATATATGTTAAATCCAATGATTTAAATATTTATTTTGAAAAGAAACAACAATTTATGGTGAAACATAATCCAAAACCGAGTATTTCGTGTTTCTAATCAAAACAACGCTTTATAATAGTTTTCTAAAACCATTTAATGTTTACACAAAATATTATTTTGTTTCAATCCAACGTCTTGTATATATATATAAAATAGTTTACACGATGAATATATATATATTTATCCTTTTTAAATAAACCCAAAGTTTTATATCTATAAATATATATACATGGATATTAGAAATCTATTTTTAATTGAAGATAACAAGTTACACATGTTTTATAAATCAAAATATGATTTACGAGTCCTAAGTATCATAGATATATTCCTACGGGTTTAAGACACGACGGGGAACAATTTCGGTACAAGTTCTAGTGCTCAAAAGTTAAAAGAGAATGAAAAATAAAAGAAAACAGCAACATGGAGGTCGCTGGGTTCGAACCCGCGACCTCTGTGTTATAGCACAGGAGGCGTACCACTCGGCCAGTGCCCCGATCATGCTACTGGACCGATCGAAATTCTTTTATCCCTAGTCCGCGACCAGAAAACAAGTTGGAATAATTACGAAATTTAAAAAGGTGAGACCGGGACTCGAACCCGCGTCTCCAGCGTACCAGACTAAAGCCCAAACCACCCGTGCCAGATTGGCGTCTGATATACAAACCCAACCCCAATTTATTTAACCCGAACCCGACCGACTTCATCTTCTTCATTAGAGAATTCCGGTGATCGGAACCCTAGTTCCGGTCGCCGGAAAATCGCAAAACTCAAATAATACTCGTAAAAGTGTGCGATTAACAGAGGGGAACCATTACCTTGAGCCGTAGATGAGATTCGAGATGATTTGGGAGCCGAAAATAAACCCGAAACGTAAACGCGAACACCGAGCGTGGTCGCGATTTGAACTTCTGATTACACCAGGTTGCTCGTAAGGGTCTTGCGATCGTTGTGGTGATCGAAAAGTGATGTAACAGTGAGGGACAGTGGTGGTTTCGGTGGTGTTTACGAGTTGCCGGAAAAGAGAAACGAGAGAGTGAGACGGGAGTGATCGTGAGAGGAGAAAGGTGCTGTGAATGGACATATGATTGCCAATATATACCTATATCATTGAATTCTCCATTGATGGTCTATAAATTGAAACCGAAACCGACGTTGAATGGAGTCGGTCGAAACCGAATTCTCTGATTGAATTCTCTCGTAAATGCCATTTTAAACTGAGTTTCAGTTTATGGCACGCTTAGTCCCTGGAGAATTTTACAATATAGAAGGCAAGTTTGAGATAATCACATAGTAGCCCCTCCAGGTTTAATTAAATAGAATTATGTTTGAGAAATGACAAAATAGTCCCTTCAAGTTCTAAAAAGGGTTAACGGCTCTGACGGAGGCTAACGAAGGAGCAAAGAAACGACGAATATACGAGGAACGTCGGAGTACATAAAACGTATAACGTTTATAAAATGTATAAACCTCATTTTATCCACATGAAATCATAGAATTATAATTCCACATTTATTTCCTAAAATCACATAAAATCACAACTTAACTATATATAACAACTCATATTTACTCATCTTAAATTCTCATAAATCATAGACTTTAAACTTATAACTTATGTATATTTAAGTCGTATAAAGCCATGAATAATAGCTTATTAAATCATTAGGTTACATATAAATATGATTGAGATCTATATAAATATATCTCACAAAAGTAAAGGTTTAATTATTACATAAAATGACATAACGTCACATGAAATCATAATTTATGATTTACATAAAATCATAAAACAAGAATATCGAACGTCAAACATTAAGTGCATGCTTGTTTAGTGATTACTACACAAAACCCTAATTGCTAAAGTCAACGCAGATACGCTCATAAATGTTCACACAACATTTAATATGTTTTACATTCAGTTAATGTCGGGAAAATGACCTGAAAAGTCGGATTGTCACAGCGGGGATAGTTGTTCACCAGAGAAGAAGAAAAAGAGGTGCAGGGGCGGTGGTTGGTTGTTTCACGGCAGCAGTTGAGGTGCAGTAGCGGTGGTGTGGTGCCGTGAGGGAGGAGGAAGAACAGGGGGTGGCGGCTGTGGTGTTGGTTGTGGTTCACGGCAGGAAGAGGGGGTGGTGGTGGAGGTTCATGGTGATGGTTGAAGGAGATGGTGGATGGAATGGTGGTGACTAGAAATGTTGGTGGTGAGCTGTGAATCTCTCGACAGAAAGAAGAGAGGAATTGAGGAGGATTGCTTGCTTGGTTTGACACAAAAAGAAAAGATGGGGTAGGGTGTTCACCTGGTGAAAGGAGCAAGAGGGAAAGAGAGTTGGTGGATGTGAAGTGGTGCAAGTCATCTCTTCACTATTTGCCAATGATGAGTGCTAGAGTGTAGGGTGGTGTGGCCATGTCCTTAATCACATTTTTTTTCTTAAAAAAATCTCCTACTCTTTTCTTTTATAAAACTTAGTGAGTAGGTGATTTGTTTTTTTTTATAAAACCTTGTCATGTTTTGTAAAATAGTTTACGTTTTGTAAAAGTTTTATAAAGTATATAAACGACTTGAGAAATAAATAACCCCTTACTTTTATATTTATCCAATGGATAAAATTAGTACAAGTTCATGACTAATTTTTATAAAAATATAAAAGGTGATACTCATTTTATAAAAATTAATACAAGTTTGATGGGTTTAGTTTATGAAAATAAACCCATTGGGCTTTGTCTTTATATTGGGCCGGAATATTTAAAAGGAAAATGAAATCGGGCCGTTCCGCCGGTTATGGGCCGTTTGGGCCCAAACGAGGCGCCGGTTCGAGGCCCGGGCCCGTTGTGTGTCGGATAGGTTTTCGGATTGTCACGATGCTTCGGAATATTAAGTTTGAGTAACGGATCAAAGTTTCGGGCTCGGTTTAATTGTTTTAGGCTTATTGGGCCTATTGGGCCAAGCTGGGCCCAATTAGGTGTTCGGTTGGAGTTAGGCTTAAGTCTTGACAACGATTTCAGTTTGTGACGTTTTTATTTCATAAGAACAATTGTTTAGGTTGGTTATAAAAGTTTTTCACAAATCGGTTATGTTTTTCAGTTTTCGAACGGGTTACTGATAACGTTTTCAGTTGGTCAGTTTGTAACAATTTTAAGCTCGATCGTCCAGGTGGTTTAAAACCGAATAGTTCTAAACGTACGCTCGCTTATCAGTTTTGACGTGTCGATTATATAAACGTTCGACACCAGTTCCAGATAAAATATAAAATACATTTTATATTTATTTTTCTTATTATTGAAGTTCCATGATTTATACATGAAATCTTTATGTTTTTAACGGATATACGCTTTTAGTACAAACGCGGGATTAGGTTTACGTCATCAGAAAATGGCCAGACACAGTATGACATGACCAACTCACGACTCATTGGTGTTTTACTCAAGTGATAATGTACGGGCTTAGTTTAGGTTTAAGCCTATGCCTTAAATAAGGTTGAATGGTCCTAATCTAGCGAACTAGCATGGAAGTCAAACTAGGTCAACAAAAGTTAATTCTCATGATAATAATTCAAGGTAATTCACATGTTTATCATATATGACCAGATTTAACATAACCTATTATAGATTTTATAGATCTACTTGAATCTAGCATGAGCCTAGCCAAGTCTAGCATGAATCTAGTCAAATCTAGCAGAATAATCGACTTTTGATCACAAAATAATCCTTATTAAGCATGCATGAGTGGATCTTATCATTTAAACACATAAAAGTTCATGATTTAAGGGCCTTTCATACAAATCTAATTTCACATGCCAAGAAAATTATAGATCTAAACTTATTAGGAGGTAAAAAACTCATCTTGAGGTTTATGACACACATTTCTAACCCTAGATGACACACATGTTGAGATCTAGTCATTTAACCATGTAAAACCCAACCTTGATGATAATATCACATAGATCTGGTCCTAAACATCATTCATGAGGTAAATCAAGTTCATTTGAAGCATAAAAATGGAGTCTTGATGAGGAAATCCCTAGATCTAGCCCAAAATCACATGTAGTACATAGATCTATCCTAGATCTAACGTAAAGGTGCAATCTTGATGACATGTGACATGGATTTTAGTACCTAATAGCATGCAAGGTCAGATCTAATCAATTTCCAACATAAAAATCAAGTATTTATGCATAAAACCCTAGATCTATACCCTAAGATCATGCATAATCATAGATCTAGGCCAAAAACATAATAAAGTTACAATCTTGGACCAAGAAATCAATAAATCTAGATGAAGAGTTGATTTAGAACATAGATCTAGCCTTAAGAAGTCATAAAGGTCAGATCTTGATGAATCGGGTTGAGGATCAATACTTACCGGTAAACCGAATAGATGAAGAAAAGGGGTGAAGAGGGAGGATCCAAGCTTCAATCTTCAAAGATGGTATTCGGGCTTGTTTAGAGGATTTCCAGGGTTTTGGGACGTTTAGGAGCTGATGGGGGCTGAAAGTGGAGAGCATGGGGGCTAATGATGCTTAAATAGGGAGCTTATTAGGGTTTTTCTGGAAACACACTTCCTAGCGTATCGCCTAGGGCTTCATGAAGCTCCAGGCGATATGCCTAGTGCCTGCCCGAGTAATTACTTTGTTGTTTCATCGATTCGGGTGCTCGGTTTGTCGTTTTTTGGTGTTTTTGAGTCCCGTTTTCTCCCAAATCACCCAATTAATGGTCCCATCATGTTCATTACATTAAATCCACTCAAAATAATAACAAATATGTCACGTAGCACTAATGTATGCACAAATTAGGTCAAATCGTGCAATTTTGGTCGGTTTTGCCGTACATATCACTTTTAAGCAATTCACCTACGATTTGTGACTTGATCTAGTGTGTGATGACTCGTAATATCATGTGTGTTCATAAGTGACTATAAAACTCGATAAATATGACAAATTTGATATATGATACTTGAAAACGTGATCTCCGGTTAAAATCGATATCGCGCGGGATTTACCGAACGTTCACTGATTTCGTTCTAAACCTCAAATCCTTGCACGTCCTTGCTTGTATTCACTTGTATGCTTAACTAGTATCACACACAAGTCTCGTACATGCTCGGATTGCTTGAATTCCCGGTTAAACGTTATTGGTGACGTGTTCACGTAAAATCCGAAATAAGCACAAATCAACTCAATAATCATAATAACGAATCAAATCACATCAAAAGAGGTGTAGAACACCATAGAGAACATAACTCTTCATTTATTATCGATCACGGTAATTATTACATGAATTTGGGTCGGGTCTGACAAATTGGAAACCCGAAATGTTACAACAATGATTGAAAAGCTTCCGCCTTTGTGGCTTGAGTTTAAGAACTATCTTAAAGACAAAAGAAAGGCGATGACCGTTGAGGATCTCATTGTCCGTATTCGTATCTAGGAGGACAATAAGACTGCTCAAAAAGCCACCACTATGCAACCTTTGGCTAAGATGAATATGGTGGAGGTTGGTCAGTCTTCAAAAGGATGCAAGCGAAAGGGTGGGGCCAATGCCAAAGGCAAAGGCAAAGCAGTGGAGCACTTGGCACCGAAGAAAGAGGTTGTGAAAAAGAAGCCTCTGAAGTTTTCAGGAAAGTGCTACAACTGTGGGGGGCATGGACATCGGGCGGATCAGTGCCCGAAGCCACAACATGAGCTCGCTCACATGGTGGAGGATGACATGCCACTAGTGGCCATGATCACAGAGGCGTCTGCCTTCATATGTGAAGTTAAAATTGTGGGGGAGAACCTTGGCTGGTATGTTGACACCGGTGCCACCCGCCACGTGTGTGGGGACAAGACCTTCTTTAGTACGTTTAAAGAGGCGAAGGGGACCGAGAAGCTTTATATGGGGAATAAAGCTACTGTCGACATCATGGGTGAAGGCAATGTGGTCTTGAAGTGCACTTCAGAGAAGGAACTTACGTTGAGCAACGTTCTGTACAAGCCAGAAATCAGGAAGAATCTTGTTTCTGGATGGTTGCTCAACAAGTTTGGATTTCATATTGTGATCGAGTCTGATAAGGTCATTTTGACCAAAAAAGACATGTTTGTATGCAAGGGCTATGCCCAAACTCTATGTTTAAATTGTCAACCATGGTGATTAATAAAATGGCGAAGGCCTCTTCTTCTACTTATATAATTGAGTTTTATGATTCAAATATGTGGCATGGTAGATTAGGACACGCCAATTTTAATTCAATACATCGTTTAATGAATTTAAAATGTGTGCCAAATTTTAAAATAGACTCGAAATCTATATGCGAAACATGTGTCGAATCCAAACTTACAAGATCACCGTTTAAATCGGTTAAACGAAAAACCGAACCCCTAGACTTAATTCACACCGAAGTGTGTGACTTATAAGTCATCTCCACGCGTGGTGGAAACAAGTACTTCATCACATTTATTGATGATAGTACAAGATATTGCTATGTATACATACTTAAAAGTAAGGATGAAGCAATAAACAAGTTTGTCTTGTTTCAGAACTTGGTTAAGAATAAATTCACCAAGAAAATCAAGGTTTTGCGGAGTGATAGAGGAGGTGAATATGTTTCACCGTTTGCAGACTTATGTGCAAAAGTGGAATTGTCCATGAGACCACCGCACATTATTCTCTACAATCTAATGGCATTGCGGAACGAAAGAACCGTACATTGAAAGAGATGATGAATGCCATGTTGAATAGTTCTGGGATGAGCCTAGACATGTGGGGGGAAGCCATTTTGACGGCTAATTATCTTTTGAATAAGATACCCCGCAAAGATGAGGATAAGACTCCTTATGAATTATGGACGGACATAACGTCATCCTACAAATACCTGAAAGTGTGGGGTGCCTAGCTAAAGTACTAGCTCGTTTGCCTAAGGTGAAAAGGTTAGGACCCAAAACTGTGGACTGTGTGTTCATTGGATACGCAGAAAACAGTAGTGCATACCGGTTTCTTGTCCATGACTCGAAAAATCCCGATGTACACGAAGGCACTATAATGGAATCAAGGAATGCTTCATTCTTTGAAAATGTATTCCCGTGTTTGTCACGAGAACACATGAATTCATCGACACCATTAGTTGGTGACGAGACTCGTGAAGATCCATTTTTTGGTGACGAGGTTCATGAACAACCATGTGTTGGTAACGAGGTTCATAAACCACCTGCATCTAATGAGGGTGAGCTTAGACGAAGTAAACGAAAAAGGGTTGGAAAATCCTTTGGACCTGACTTCACGGCTTACATGGTTGAGGGTGATCCCAATACCTACCGCGAGGCGGTAGCCTCTTCAGATGTGCCTCAATGGAAAGAAGTCATCAAGTGTGAGATAGAGTCTATCTTGTAGAATCACACTTGGGAGCTTGTCGATCTTCCTAATGGTTGCAAACCACTTGGATATCGGTGGATATTCAAGAAGAATTTGAAAGTCGATGGCTCCAGTGATAAGTATAAGGCGAGGCTAGTGATCAAAGGATACAGACAAAAGGAGGGTCTGGATTACTTTGATACTTACTCACCTGTAACTCGCATAACCTCGATAAGGTTGGTGCTTGCTATAGCGGCTTTACGAAATTTGGAGGTTCACCAAATGGATGTTAAGACCGTGTTTCTAGACGATGATTTAGATGAAGAGATCTACATGGAACAACCTGAGGGTTTTTCGGCTCCTGGCCAAGAAGGCAAGGTATGTAGACTCGTCAAGTCTTTGTATGGCTTGAAGCAAGCTCCTAAGCAATGGCACCAGAAGTTTGATCGTGTCATGCTTGACAACGGATTCAAAATAAATGAGTGCGACAAGTGTGTCTATGCGAATGACACACCTAGAGGTTATGTGATCCTATGTCTCTATGTAGATGACATGCTTATCGTTAGGAGTGATGATAAGATGGTCAAAGCTACTAAAGACATGTTGAAAGCGAAATTTGACAGGAAAGACATGGGGCTCGCAGATGTGATACTCGGTGTCAAAATCATCAGAACCCCAAATGGTATTGTCTTGAGTCAATCTCACTATGTGGAAAAAATCCTTGAGAAGTTCAACGTAGGAGATAAGAGTGTGTCTCAAACTCCGGTTGATACTACCCTTCATCTTGCTAAGAATAGAGGAAAAGGGGTTGCTTAGTTGGAGTACTCAAGGGTGATTGATAGTCTAATGTATCTTATGACATGTACCAGACGTCCAGACCAGATCTGGCTTATGATGTGAGCAGACTAAGCCGGTACACGAGTAATCCGTGCACGGTACATTGGAGAGCAATGACTCGTTTACTAAGGTACTTAAGATACATGAGAGATTATGGACTGCATTATACCCGAGATCCAGCAGTTATCAAAGGATACTGCGATGTGTAACCTCTGTGTTCAAAACGTTCATCCGAGCTGGAATTTTCAAATAAGGAAATATTCAAAAGTTTCTGAATCACAATTTGAGGCGGTACGCCTAGGATTAGGAAATCCTAGGCGGTACGCGACCCGTTTGGTAAACGGGTCGGTTTGCGGCTCCCATCGGATCTCAGCATACCCGAATCTCAAAATCCGGGCGGTACGCCCCAAATTATGCATTTTGGGGCGGTACGCCTCGATTTCCAGTTCGTTAAAAACAAGGAATTTGGCCTTTATAGTCATTGAGCACTTGTGATTTCTTTCACATGTCCGGCCAAGTGCTCTGAGTTACTGCTCCAGACCCCTGTGACCACTGAATTCATGCAATTGGAGCTAAAGGGAGGTACTATCATCAAGGGTAAGCAATCTTTAAATCATTTCCATCATTAACCACATGAATACATGAGGTAAACCTCATTCTAAGCCTTGATCCTCATGAATGCAGCTGTACTTGTGCTATTGGAAGGATCATTGAGGGCAGAAATCAAGTACAAGAGTAATCAAGGTAAGGAAGTCTTGATTTTGTTTAAGAATGTGGTTTAAGATTACCTTAATGATCATACACTCATAAATTGACTATGGATCATACATGCAACCCCCAATCTGCTCCTGGAAGTTGGATTGAGGCTCAAGAGAAGCAAGAAATTCTCGAAGATTGATTGTACAAGGAGATCTCCACAAGGTACAAACCCTTTATGCATGCATGTTGATTTTTCTATAATTAGAAACTTTTCAAGTAAAGGTCACATGAATTCAGGAATGGTCAAGGTTTCTAATGAGAAAATGGGTTACCTAAACACTGAGAAACTGTCCCTAATGATACTTGTGCACAAACGGGGATTGAAACAACTAAACTTACCATAAATGGAAAGCTCGGGAATTGGGGATTAGGCTTTGATTAAGAAAATGGACCACAAACTAACTGTTAGACAGCCCCAATATGATATACAACTGTTTCCCCAAGTGAACCTGGCCCAAAACGTCAATACGTAAAAATTGCACTAAAAGACAAAATAGTCGGGCCAGGCAGGGGCGTACCGCCCACCATCTCTGCATGCA
>JBCNJP010003825.1:0-24264 GCA_039602395.1 Deinandra increscens subsp. villosa | reverse complement strand
AAGTTGTTCAAACAAAATTGAAACTTGAGTAGACACCTGTCAAGAAACATGCAGATAAAAAGGTCACATCTCCACAGAAGAAACCTGCACCTGTAAAGAATTCAACCAATGTGTCAAAACCTCAGAAACACATCTTATGGAAACCAAAATTCAACACTCAAACTTTGAGTGTAACTGAATCAAAAGCAGGAATATCCCTTAAATTAGTCAACTATATTGACTCAAAGGGTGTGCCCATATCTGTTATGGCCTGGGTACCCGACTCTAACTGATCTTTGATTCATGTAGGGACAGCCAAGAAGAACTGTCAACAATCTCTGGTACGTTGATAGTGGTTGCTCCCGACATATGACCGGAGACTTATCGCTTCTGGAAGAGGTTCAAGATTTCAATGGAGGAGGTGTTTCTTTTGTTGGTGGAGTAGGTGGCAAGATCAGCAAGAGAGGTGTGGTGAAGAATGGCAGTTTGACGTTCTCTGATGTGCATTATGTGGAAGAGTTGTCACATAGTCTGCTCAGTGTTTCGCAGATTTGTGATCGAGAATATTCTGTGTTGTTCAATAGCAAGGAATGCATTATTCTCAAACCTGGAGTCAAGATTCCTGAGGAGTGTGTCTTGATGCGTACACCTAGGCGAGGAAATTCTTATCTTCTCAACATGGCACTACGTCAAAAAGTGGCTTTGGCCACGGTTTTTTTGATAACGCATAGCCACTATTTTGAAAAAAGCGTGGCCAAAGGTAAGAAATTCTCGTTTTAGCCACACATATTTTGTACCCGTGGCCAAATATATAGCCTTTGGACCCTTTTAGCCACGTATTTTTTTTGTTTATGTGACAACAACAATCAGGTGCAGTGGCTTTAGCCACTGTTTTACAAAAACATGTGGCACTTATTTGTCACACTTAAAAAAGAGTGGTGAAATGCACCAAACGGCCACGAAATTTGTATGATTTTTTATTCGTGTGACCAAAAAGGAATGTATGGTCACGCTTAAATAATGTTGTGTGAAGGAAGAGTAGATTTTATTACTTAGTAAATTAAAAGAAAACAAAACTATTTATGTGTGGCTAAATGTGAGCAATGGCCACGCTTTTTACTTAGTTATGTGGCTAAAAGCTAGTACATATGGCCACTGTTATTAGGTTGTGTGACGAAATATTAGATGACTAATGGTCACGGTAGGTTGTGAGTGACAAAAATCTATTACCTATGGCCACATATATTAACCGTGACTAAATGGTAGGTTGTGAGTGACAAAAATTTATTATATGGTCACGGTAAAATATTAAACGCGTGGCGAAAAAGAGAAGATTTGTTTCCCTCTAAAACAACGCGCTTTTTTCAATTGTACCAATTAATTCGAGCGGGTTAAAATCTGCTACCCTATATATCATCATCATTGTTATTTTCCTTTTTACCGCCATCCCTTTCTTGATCTCAAATTCTCTACACCAATTCGTTTACACCAATTCTTGTATCAAATGGTCGATAATCAACGCTCCCTTAATTACTGGTATGTGAAGCATAACCGTATTTTTTTGGTTTACAGTAACAGGAGAAGAAGATCCTTCAAGTCCCACAAATCTGTGATTAAACACAACGATGAGAACATCCTGAAGAAACTCCATGCGCAGAAGATTCCTGATTGTTTTGCCTACCATGTTGAGACAGCGAAATTATTTTGTTTCCTTGATACAAAATTCAATGAACCCGAAGAAGAAGATGAAGAAGAAGATGAAGAAGATGAAGATGAAGAAGATGATGAAGAAGATCATGAAGAAGCAGATGAAGCAGATGAAGAAGATGAAGAAGATGAAGAAGATGATGATGATGATGATCATGATGATGACGATGCAAGTTCAGGATACATATCCGAAGATTACAGTGATCCGGATGATTAATCAGGGTTTAGTTTAATTATGAACAAATTAAGAACAATGTTTTATATGTTTATTTTTAGTTATGATATTAGTAGTTATAATAATTGAATATATGATGGTTATATATGTTTATCATGTTTGATTATCTTGTGATATGGCCACTCATATTAAACATTGGTTGCGTGACAAATTATGACAAATGGTCACGGTATATTAATTTTGGGTGGCTAAAAGAATACCAACAGTTGACGGCGCTTGTAATCAATACTATTTCATTTACTTTTTCATTTACTTTATCTTTCAAATCTCCATCTACCACGCCCCTCGAGTATCAATATATACTATCTCTGTATCAGTTTTCATCATCATCTCCACCATGACCCTTTTCTCCCAGTCTTTCTCTCTCTGTTTTTCGTCCATCATCGACGGCAAAAAATGTGGAATTGGCGTCATCCGTATATGGAAAACGGTAAGTTATCATCTTCACCACTGAAATTCGATTGAAATTTTCGTCTCAGATTTGGTAATTTTTTCTTGTGTAGGGAAAGATTGCACTCTGTATCTCCTGCGAGCAGATTTTAAGTTATTGTGGAAACCATGGAGACGAGGAGTCTCTAATGGTTCATACATATGCTTTACTGAGAGTAGATTTTAAGTTATTGTGTAATTTTATAACAGTCAGCAGTAAGGGCACATGTTGAGGTTTGCAGGACTTGTATTCTTCAGGTGCTTCTCTCCCTTCTGGCCCCATGAACCCGGTTTATCTTCACCCACGTCTTCACCATTTTCAGTTGATCAGAAGCAAGTGCATGTGAGAAAGCAAAGAGGGATTTTTCTTCAGCCGCTTCTTCTCCCTTTTAAGTTAGTAGTTTTTCAGTTGTAATTTTATAGATCAATGTATTAATGGAATCATAACCTTTGGATTATGTATGTAATTGTGTTTGTTAAAGCAGCAGTTGATTTTGTTTGTTTATTTTTGACTTTTATTGACTCTGGTTTGGTCAAAGAGAGGAGACCTGCAGGCACAATAAAAAAAAGGAAACACTTGACTCAAAATTAAGATCCATAATATATATTCCAGAATACATAAAGAAAAAAAAAACAAATATTGTTGATACTGTAGTTTGCTAAGATTCAAAAACATTACAATGATGATCAATTAATCGGTGGTTTTTCGTATTATCATTCCAGTACAGTCAGCTCTATGGTAAACATTGTGACGTGTATCTACGGATGGCAATACATTATCGTTGTGAGGAAAAACTACCGTACTAAATTCTTCATTGGCATCGTCTTCATAATAATCTCTGTAATTTCTGGGAGGTGTCATAAAGACAATATGCAGTTTTTTATCCAGCTGGTCTTTGACGTAAAACAACTGTTGTGCTTGTGACGCGAAAATGAACGGGTCCTCCTTGTGACCTAGTCTTTTAAGGTTGACCAAAGTGTAACCAAGACTATCTTTTTTTGACCCCCTGTGTATTCTCAACCCAGTCGCACATAAATAGAGGGATGGTTTTAATATGGTAATCTAGTAGCCATATCTCTTTTAAAACCCCATAGTAAGGTTTTTTTTCCATAGGTTAAGACCTCGTTAGAGATGTGCATGTCATTTACCTCTACACCAACCCCGCTGTTCTGGTAAACCCTACCGTCTCGAGATTTTGTACGAAATGAATAGCCATTGATGTCATATACTTCATATTTCCTCACGCTTCTGTGAGGACCATGTGAAATCCACCTAACGGTCTCTGATATAGTTTCTGGGGACTCCGCCATCTCCTTTTCAACCTGAAATTCATAGTAGGTTCATCAGGAGAGTTCATTAGGAATAGGAAGATTATAGCTCTTCCAAAAATAAAATAAAGTTGTTTCGGACAACTCAGGTCAGTTGTTCCGGAAAGTTACAGTTCATCCGGAATTAAAACTATAAGAAAAATAGTTTCAGTTCACCAGGAAGGTTATAGTTCATCCGGATAGAAAATAGAGTTATTCCGGACAACTCAGGTCAGTTGTTCCGGAAAGTTACAGTTCATCCGGAATTAAAACTATAAGAAAATAGTTTCAGTTCACCAGGAAGGTTATAGTTCATCTGGATAGAAAATAGAGTTGTTCCGGACAACTCAGGTCAGTTGTTCAGGAAAGTTACAGTTCATCCGGAATTAAAGCAATAAGCAAATTTAGCTGACCTTGTTGCGTAACCATTTACCAAATGTTGTGCTCTGCTTCTTAGTCAGGTCATTTAGTCTACTACCAGGATGTTCCTTTTCCAAAAATTTCATGTGTTCTCTGCAATTACATGAATTGAAGTTATCTATGAAAGTTTATAATTAATTAAACAGATAAAAAAAGGTTAATAATCTAAATTACTTACTCGATATAATGCTCAATTTCAGGCGTATTTAGCAACACAAATAAATACGCTTTCGATAGGAGCTCTGGAGAGACTTCAACTGATCTACCAGCTGACCCAGGACTTCCATCCGCACTGCTATGCTTTTTAGTTGGAACACCAATAGTTGTGATGTTTTTTTGGTATTCGCTGAGAAACTCAATCGTTTCTTCTACAATGTTCTCCTCAGCAATGCACCCTTCTGGATAAGTTTTGTTTCTCACGTGGCCCTTAATTACCTTCATACACCTTTCAAATGGATACATCCATCGAAAGCATATTAGGCCACATAATTTTACCTCCCTAGTAAGGTGCACCGTCAAATGAAGCATAACATCAAAAAATGATGGCGGGAAATATTTCTCAAGCAGGCATAGTGTGACACAAAGATCTGCTTGCAATTTGTCTAGCTCTTCGATGTTGATCTCTTTGCTGCATATTGATTTGAAAAAAAAACAGAGCCTTATAATAGCATATCTTGTCGGTTCAGGCATGACTGACCGAATTGCAATTGGCAGAAACTGTTGCATCAGCATATGATAGTCATGTGACTTGAGCCCCACAAGTTTCTTGTCCTTTAGACTAACCAAACTAGAAAAGTTAGAACAATAGCCTTGTGGAACCTTCAAGTTATACAACGTGTCACAAAACTTTTCCTTTTCATCTTTTTGTAACGTGTAACACGCTGCAGGAAGTACTATGTTGTTCTTGTTCTGTTTAGGCTGCAACTCTGGTCTTAACCCCAAAAAGTTCAGATCCTTTCTCGCCTTCAGTCCATCCTTCGTCTTTCCGGGAAGGTTGAGCAGAGTTCCAACAAGACTCTCAGCCACATTCTTTTCAATATGCATAAAATCAATGCAATGTTGGACACTATTATGCCTCCAGTATCTAAGTCTTCGAAACCATATATTGAATTTCTTCCAATATGGTGGCTTCTCTTTGTTCTTTCTTTTTCTCTTATCAATCTTCCCCCCTCTTCCGGTTGAGGTCTCTGGGATTTCTGAATCAGTACACCTTAATCCCTTTCCCCATTTGTTCCTGATATGTTGAACTTCGTTGTATATCTGTTCTCCGGTCATAGGATCAGCAGCAACTTCCAACTCTTGTTTACCATTGAAGGCCTCTGTTTGCTTTCGGAAGGCATGCGTATATGGTAGATATCTTCTGTGACCAGCATAACACTGCTTGGCTGAGAAAGGAAGCCTAATGCATTTAGTTTGTTCCCGACATACCACACAACCATGGAATCCACTGTACGGGCAACCACAAAGTGTACCAAGTGCAGGGTAGTCATTAATCGTCCATAAAACAACTACACGCATAGTAAACTGTTCTTGCGCATACGCATCATATGTTTCCACACCTGCCTCGAATAACAGCTCTAAGTCATCAATTAATGGTTCCAAAAACACATCAATATCGTTTCCAGGCGCTCCCGATATTAATAATGAAAGCATGATGAACTTTCTTTTCATACACAACCATGGTGGAAGGTTGTAAATGACAGATAGAACCGGCCACACACTGTGATTTCTGTTACCTCTATTTACGTCGACCCCATCAGTTGAAATGCCAAGACGAAGACTTCTAGGATCGTCAGCGATTTCGAGATATTTGTCATCGATGGCTTTCCATGCCGGTGAATCGGATGGGTGTCGTAACACACCGGGTGTTTTGGAACTGGTGGCATGCCATCTTAGATCCTCCGCTGTGGTTTTCACTTGAAACAGTCGTTTTAATCTTGGAATGATGGGGAAATACCACATTACCTTTGCAGGAGTATTGTCGTATAGTTTCTTAGTCCTCTCATCCACCTTCCACCTGGACTCACCACAAGTTGGACATACAGTTAGGTCCTTGTTCTCCTTCCTGTAGAGAATACAATCATTGATACACACATGTATCTTGGTGTACCCTGCACCCATTGACTTCAAAATCTTCTTGGCCTCATATGTATTCTTCACAATCTCATTACCTTCAGGTAGCATCTGTTTCAGCAAAACTAAAAGTTCATTAAAAAATTTATCTGATCCTCCATGCTTAGTCTTCAAGTTCAGTAGTTGAACCAAGGCAGATAACTTTGTGAAGGTATGGCATCCTTCATACAGAGGCTTCTCAGCATCCATGAGTCGTTCTTGAAACTTCTCATGGTCCTCATCGAAATTTTCTTCAGTAGCTCTGACCATTTTTATTGTTTCGGCTGCATCCAATGGCACTCCGGAATCGAAAAATGATTCCGTGTGAAGCTCCTCTCCTGCGGGCTCGTCTATCTCTCCATGTTTAATCCACCTTCTATAAGTCTGATCGAATCCCTTTGAAAACAAATGAAATTCTACATCATCAACATTAAAAGAGTAATGGTTTAGACAATTAACACAGGGACATGGAATTTCATTACTCTCCAAATTGGTAACTGCAAACATTAAGAATGATTTAACTCCATCGGCATATGATTGCGTGGTTCTACTGGTTTTCATCCAAGACTTATCCATGTTTGTTTTGCTAACAGATACAACAACAAATTAAGATGATTAAAAACGATCAATACTGAAAATCCTTTTCAATAATCTTTACTGTGAACCTGTTTATTGGAGAAGTAATAGGACGGAGGGAAAATTCTGTCGATTGATATGTGAAATTTTCAATTGAGTTCGCTCTAATTTACCCCGCCTCTTTTAAAATTTAGCGGACCCAGTTAGAATCATATTTAAATAAATTAAAACGAAAATTAGCTTCTAACTCAGGGTGTTGTTCCGTGTTCGAGTCCTTATTGCGTTACATTTTTACCGTTTATTTTGGAATTTTAAAAACCCAAACAGGGGATGTAACCAGTATATTTACCGTGACTAAATACATGGGAATATCCAATAGACTACGAACAGAAATAACAACTTTGGTTATTTATAGTATATATAGTTCATCCTGAAGAACTCCAGTTTATCCGGTTCATCCTGAAGAACTCTAGTTCATCCTGTTCTGTTACTGAATAATTACTCTTGATCCTGAGGAACTCTAGTTCATCCAGTTCTATTACTGAATAACTCTTTATAATCCTGAAGAACTCTAGTTCATTTTCCCTCAATCCTTATGAACTCAGTGGGTAATTTTGACTTTCTTCGTCTAATTTTGACTTGTTAATTTGATTTTTGAGATCGTGTGACAGTAATTTCGGATAATTTCAGATCGTGTGATTAAAATATTAGTGGTTTTTTGATATCGTGTAGGAATTTCAGTTTAATTAATTAACTTGGAGAACGTGTGAAAATAATTTTTGTAGGATAACCAAAAGTCCAACAATTATAATGTGCAGTCCTCATGAACTCAGTGGGTAATTTTGAAATTAATCAAAATAAGACCTATGGTATACTCTAGTGATTACACATCTGAGAAGACGCATACTCAAGTGATTTGCACATATAACCATACCACTTGATCAGTAATCAGAAACTTCTCACCTCCAACATCAAACCCTTTTCAAAATCCTTATCAAACCTTTTCTCAAAATCCTTAACAAACCCTTTCTCAAAACACTCAAATCCTTCTAAAAATGGCAAGCTTGAAAGAATTAGTTGAACATTATTTGCAGATAAAGATTGTTGCTACCCTGGACAGGTACGAGGTGATTATCGGGGCAGAGAGACAGAGTGTCTTAGACGGGATGACCCTGCTCGACCAAGTACTTAAAGAGCCACCAAGTCCATCAAGATACCAGATGGCAACTTTTCTGATGGAAGAGATACGCGTCTCCGATGCCAGGCTTCAAATGTTGGTTCAACAGAGGCAAGAAGCAATGAGTAGGCATTTGGAGTTGATGGAGGAGATGGAATCTAGGTTCCCGTGAACCTCAACCCGCAACTGCTCTGTTTTTTTTTTTAGGAATGAACATGTAAATTAGGAAACAATTTTGTGTATGGAATTGGAATCAGTAGTAGGAAATCCACTTTTTGTTATATACTTGTTTATCTATTTTTGTTTATTAAATCAATCTGATCAACAATTGCAATCCGATCAACAACTGATGCAGAGACGATCAAAAACCCTAAACACAACAAACAGAACGGATCTACAAAAACCTTAGGGGCCGTTTGGTTGTGAAAAATGTTTTCTAGTTTTTCATTTCTAGTTTTCTAGAAAATGAAATGAATTTTCCATCTCTAGAAAACACATGAAAATTTTGGAAAACGCGTTCAAATTTGAAAGATGGAATTTTCATTTTCAAAATTAGAAAACTAGAAAATATGTTCAAATCAACTGTTTTCTAACTCTACATTTCATTAGATTTCCGTCGACGATGCGATGGAGCAGACGGCGACGGAGGTAACGGAGGAGAGGTCGAGCGGTTGTGCGTATAAACCCTAGAAAATGAACGCCCATTTTCTTTTGTATATATTTGGAAAACGAAAATAGAAAACAGAAAACAGTAAAAAAAGGTGTTTTCCATTTTTAGTTAAAATTTAGAAAACACTATTTTCTGTTTTCCTAGAAAACGTTTTCTAAAAAATACAATTTGAACGCGTTTTCTATTTTCCTTGTTTTCTTGGAAAACAGAAATGGAAAACACCCCCTGTTTTCCACAACTAAACGCGCCCTTAAATTTTGGGGAATTATAATTCTAAATAAATTATATAAAAAGATTTAAGATAAAAATTAAATAATGGGTCAATTTGGGGTCAAATGGGTCAATATGATGTGTTTAGGACCAATGAGTCCCAATAAGGTGTGTAAGTAAACAATAAGTTGTGTTTAGAACCAATGATGGCCCAATTGGTGTGTATGTAACCAATAAGTTGTGTTTAGAACCAATGTTGGCCCAATAAGGTGTGTATGTAACCAATAAGTTGTGTTGAGGACCAATGAGACCCAATAAGGTGTGTTTAGGGGAAACGAGGGTCAGTTGAGGACCAATGAGTCCCAGTAAGGTGTGTATGTAACCAATAAGCATGTTTAGGACCAATGATGGCCCAATAAGGTGTGTATGTAACCAATAAGCATGTTTAAGACCAATGAGTCCCAATAAGGTGGGGAAACGAGGGCCAGTTGGGACCAATTAGTCCCAATAAGATGTGTATGTAACCAATAGGCATGTTTAGGACCAATGATGGCCCAATAAGGTGTGTATGTAACAAATAAGTTGTGTTTAGGACCAATGAGACCCAATAAGGTGTGTTTAGGGGAAACGAGGGCCAGTTGGGACCGATGAGTCCCAGTAAGGTGTGTATGTAACCAATAAGCATGTTTAGGAGCAATGATGGCCCAATAAGGTGTGTATGTAACAAATAAGTTGTGTTTAGGACCAATGAGACCCAATAAGATGTGTTTAGGGGAAACTAGGGCCAGTTGGGACCAATGAGTCCCAGTAGGGTGTGTTTAGGGGAAACGAGGGTCAGTTGGGACCAATGAGTCCCAATAAGGTGTGTATGTAACCAATAGGCATGTTTAGGACCAATGATGGCCCAATAAGGTGTGTGTGTAACCAATAAGCATGTTTAGGACCAATGAATCCCAATAAGGTGTGTTTAGGGGAAACGAGGGCCAGTTGGGACCAATTAGTCCCAATAAGGTGTGTATGTAACCAATAAGCATGTTTAGGACCAATGATGGCCCAATAAGGTGTGTATGTAACCAATAAGCATGTTTAAGACCAATGAGTCCCAATAAGGTGTGTTTAGGGGAAACGAGGGCCAGTTGGGACCAATTAGTCCCAATAAGGTGTGTATGTAACCAATAAGCATGTTTAGGACCAATGATGGCCCAATAAGGTGTGTATGTAACAAATAAGTTGTGTTTAGGACCAATGAGACCCAATAAGGTGTGTTTAGGGGAAACGAGGGCCAGTTGGGACCAATGAGTCCCAGTAAGGTGTGTATGTAACCAATAAGCATGGTTAGGACCAATGACGGCCCAATAAGGTGTGTTTAGGGGCAATGAGGGTCATTTTAGGATATAATTATCATTAAATTTTTGCTTAATATTCCATTTTACATTTAAAGATCATTTTAAAGGTATGTTTAAAATAAAGTTAAATACGATTTGCGTCCCTGTGGTTTGGTGGTTTTAACTTTTTGAGTCCATTTTAACTCTTTAAAATTCAAGATAAATATTAACGCAAATCGTATTAATTGAGTTTATATTAAATCCGATAAATGCTGTCACGTCCTTATTAGCTGAGATGTTTTCACCCGCATCGATCTTATTAATCCCCAAATTACTTCCCACCATTTTTCAAATTTCCCAGAATTCATTGATCAGTTCTTATTCAATTCCCTCTAACCAAAATTTTATCACCAAAACGATTCATTACTCTCTTCTTCCATATCACTAAAAGTTCATCTACCTAATTCATTGATCAGTTCCGGATTCATCACACTATCATCTTCAAAAGATCACTACCTAATTCCCGTCAGTATATATTAATTTCACTGTCATCTTCAGTAGATCATTTTCATCTCAATTATTTCATCTTAATTATTCCATCGCATTTATTTCATTAATTCTCTATTTATTTCACTGTCATCTACAGGATTCATCTGATTTAACAATGGACATTGAAGGTGAAGCATATGACAATGAATATTATTCGGAAGAAGAGGGAATGTATAACAATGCCGATTATTCGGATAATGAAGAGGAAATGGATAACAATATTGACGATTATTCGGGTGAAGAGGACATGGAAAACATTGATGCCCAAGTCGAAAATGATGCCCAAGTAGATACCCAAGTAGTCGACAATGATACCCAAGTCGACAATGAGAATGGGAAAGCCTCTGCTCCCCAAGCAAACAAGAGGGGGATGACGCGGTTGGTAAAGTGGCGTGCCAGATTTGAGAAAAATGGTGAGAAAAAATGGCCACTAACATTTGATGTGCTGGGAAGGGTTGGCGGGGACCATAGAGCAAAATTTTCGAGTTTTATGGGAGACATTGTAAGGGCAGAGGTTGGATTGAGGTATCTAGATGGAGGAAGGTGTCAAAAGAGGACAAGAACAAAATGTGGGCAGCGATTCAGGTTATGAAACAGATTAAACATTTTCTCATATTAGGTTTGTTATTAAATTCCATGTGACTAAAATATCCTGTCATATGTTATTTTTTTAGGAATATTTCAAAATTGATGACTGTCGAAGGAGAGCTATAATGGTACGGCTTGGTGGGTTGCTAAGGAGTTTTAGAAGAAATATGTTGGAAAAACACATTCGTCCCAACCTAGCAAAACCCACCGTGCTTGAGAAAGTTCCAAAGATGTATCGCACTATTGTGAAAAAAGAAGACTGGGACAGATTTGTAGCATATACAAGGATCTGAAGAATTCGAGGTTTTTATTCAATTCAAACTGCAGATTTCATTAATTAAGCTAATAAGTGTTAATTAATGAGATTATAATTATACTAGGATAGAACCCGTATGTTATACGGGTTGAATCATTAAAAATATATATAATTGATAATTCATGCATACTCTTTTTATTACCAGAATAACGTATTACATTATATTAAATAAAAAGCTAAAGTTATAATTCATAATATGGTATTGGGTGAATTTACTCTCTTTATTAAAAAATATATTTAGGGCATGTCTCTACTTGTATATTTGGAAAATGCAAGATAAACGTGATCATGTTTAAAAAAACAATCAAACCCTTAATAACGACTAACGTGAATTATGAATTAACAAACTTGAGACTTTAAGTCTGTATAATAAGTTAGATGCGTATTAAATTTTATCAAAATTATAATGAACACATTTTAATTGTTGAGTATAAAATCTAAATTATAATCAAAAGATTATAATGTTATCAATAAAAAAAATGTTATGTTGATATACATTATAAAACTTACAATTGTATTAGTTGCGATGTCCTACAATTTTCAAATTGGATGAACATGGCTTATTTGATATGGTAGGAAAAACTATTTAATATTAGATATTATGAACATGATTTTTGTTGCTTATAAATTTCTCTATAAATAGTATCACACATGATTAATTCTTCCGTGGCCTTGCCCGTCATGTCTTCTTTCTCGATCTTCTTCACCGTGTTCTTGTTTGATCAGTTAAGCTCTCTCTAATACCTATAGTTGAAGAATTAGAATTAAACTCATTTTTTTTTACAAATTACTTATCACGACTCTTTATACTAATATCATATACACAAAGTTACAATGCCATAACAATCTATCTATAGTAATAAACCATGAAAATAGAAATTAAATTTCTAAAATAGTATTAGTATTCATTAATTAAAATATTAAATATGATTTGTTCAATTATATTTGAAAACGCCATAAATAAGTGTTTATTGATATTTTATAAGTTTCTAAATATTTCTTAAAATAAAAATAATAATAGTTAAAAAAATTAAATAAAAATAAGATGTAAATAAATTTATGATTGTCATAATTCCATAAATATAAATAGATAAAAATATATCACGATTATAAAATAGAATATAATTTCCAATAAAAAATAATTTATTAGGGAGTAGATTTGGGAGGGAAAACTTTTTCCAATAAAAAATAATTTATTAGGGAGTAGATTTGGGAGGAAAAACTTTTTCCAATAAAAAATAATTTATTAGGGAGTAGATTTGGGAGGGAAAACTTTTGTGAGAATGAATTTAGTGTTGACATGTGTCAATAATTGTAATTGTTTATTAGAGTAGGAAGATATCCTACTGTTCTTTGTTAATTAATGAGATTATAATTATATATCCTACTGTTCTGTTGGAAAGGCTGCGTCAAAGATTGGAAAAGAGGTTCGAGCAAATTATACTTATGATCATTCAATGGGGCGGGGAGGATACGTCTTTCTGAGAGAAAAACTGGTAATAAGCTAAGTGTGTTACACCCAGTCATGGTTAAGAGCGTTCAATGTATGTTTCAAGTCTGATAAATATTATTATTATAATACAAGGTACAAAACAAAGAAATAGCAGCTGATGAATTCCCCTCTCGATCGTTTATGTGGAGGAAAGGAAGGGTAAATAAAGAGGGGGAATACAAAACGCCTGTGGTGAAGGGCGTAGCAGATGATATAGTAAGTTTAATTGCTATATATATACCTAATTATTCACAAGTTAAAAATTAACAGCACCTCATTAAATTAACTAAATTATATTACTGCAGGCCGAGAATGAAACAAAGATAAATGCGGGATCTGTGACCGTAGAACCGGGAACGGATGCCCTGACATTGGTCCTTGGCAAGGAAAGGGGTGGATATCTGAAAGGTATTGGGTATGGAGTGACTTCCCGTGGATATTGGCAGGGTGCTCCAAAAGGGCGATCGAAAGAACGGATCGAAAAACTTGAGGCGGAACTAAAAAATGAAAGACAGCTGCGTGAGAAAAAGAATCAAGATGTTGAGCGCCTCACTGATATGGTTAAATCATAGGATGATAAAATTGATAAGCTTACGGCGCTTATGGAGGCCGTGATTCAAGATAAACAAGTTCATAAAGCGGTAAATTCTGTAAGGGACAAACAATATATATATATATATATATACCTATAATTAATTATATCATATATACTTTACTTTTTATCAATCAATTAAATATTATTGCTGATACGATCAATCTCCCTTGAGCGCATATTTATTAATTAATTAACTAATTGAATTAATTGTACGTAGGACATGATCAATTATGCGCACAATACATCGCGGAAACAATCTACTCAATCAAAATCATCTCAAAGGTCGGCCGATAAGGTACGGATTTGAAACAGTTCTGAATTTGAGTTGATCTGGAAGATTCTAGTTCATTTGGATGAACATGCGTCTCTACTTATAGTTCATCCGGATAGTTAGAGTTCATCCGGATAGTTAAAGTTCCTCAGGATAGGTAAGGTTCATCAGGATAGTAAAAAGTTCATCAGGATAGTTAGAGTTCATCAGGATAGTTAGAGTTGATCCGGAAGATTCTAGTTCATCTGGATGAACATGCGTCCCTAGTTATAGTTCACCGTGTTGGTTATAGTTCATCCGGATAGTTAAAGTTCACCAGTATAGGTAAAGTTCATCAGGATAGTTAGAGTTGTTCCGGAATATAATTAATAATTAACTGTGCCGGCTATGATAAGTTTGTACTTCATCCGAATGGTTATCTGGATAGTTAACTAATGTTTAGCCGGTTATGATCGATATGATTTTATTAATTAATTGAATTGTATGTCTCTTCTGCGACTCTATCACAACACACTCCTCCATCTACAACAGCGTCGCAAAAGGAAAGGGTAACTATTTTAATTTACACAGTTGTGTACTTCCCTTATAACTAATTGCTATATGATCATTTAATTAAATGCTGATGCTGTCTTTAGGTGAGAAAGAGAAAAATGACAGAAGCAGCAGCTGCTGCAGCCAGAGCTGCTGGGGCATCAGAGCAGGAAGTGGTATATATATATAATTAATTTAGAAATTTGACAAATCGCTTTGACGTTATCGTTAATTAATATATATGTTACTAATCAGTTAATTACATGGTGTCAATTTAGGAAAAGAATAAGAGACATGCAAAACCAGTAAAACCTGTAGCTCGTAAAGTACCTCCTAAGAAGAGTGATCATCAGTTGGAAAACCCAAATAATTATGATGCCATTGCAGCTGCTATCGATCTGCAGCCAGTAATCCAAGAGGTATATAGATTAGTATATACCACAATTTTTGTATTCTATTTTTTACTTTAATTAATTAATTGTTTATATATATGCTATAATTAATATTATTATTATTATTATTATTATTATGTCACTTCTGATCAGGGGAGCCAAACTACGACGTTGCACATGGAGGGGGATCCACTGAACGTCGTGGGAATGGCTGAATTATTACCAAAACAAAAAGATGAGAAGATTCATGGAAGTCCATTACCTCCTGGTTGCCGTAGAATTAAAGTTTATCAGGTCAAAAAGGATGCAACATTTTTACCATTCCCAGTAGATGATAAAACAACGCTTTCGGAGGTTGAAAATAAATATATTATTGTATGGCCGATGAACCGAATGATCCTTCATTCTAATAACAAGTCAGATAGATCACCGCCGGTTGATCATTCTACGGTTCAAAAAGTACTGGAACAACCACAGGTAATTACTACATTAATTAATCGTATCCGCTAATTAATTAACTTTATATATATATTATATATATCTGATCGGTTTTATTTGTCATGTTTCCAGGTAAATAATGATCGGAAAAAGATGCCGAAAGTGTACGTAACACCAAACCAGCTGATGAATCAAAATCTGATAAATAGAAAAATCACACGGCACCAACAGAAGCAGCTGATCAGCACGGACAAATTATTATAGAAATTAAACTTTGATTAGTGTCGTATGTTATCTTTTTGAACAGCGTCATGATTAGTGTATGTACATTAATTTTTAATTATAATATATAATTTTTAAGATTTCTCTATACTAATTAATTAATATATAATTAATTGTAATTAAGAAAATATATGTGACCATATATATAATACCAAAGGCCACACTTTTTATATTTTAACGTGGCCGTTGCCACCATTTGGCCACGTTTATTGGGACAAATTATCTGATTTCAACTACCCTTTGGCCACTTTTTTTTTCCCAATGATATGTGGCTAAAACACAAATATACGCGACCATATAATACCAAAGGCCACGTTTTTTATATCTTAACGTGGCCGTTGCCACCCTTTGGCCACCCGTATTGAGACAAAATGTATGATTTCAACTACCCTTTGGCTACTTTCTTTTTCTAAATATATGTGGCTAAAACACAAATATACGTGACCAAATAATACCAAAGGCCACGCTTTTTATATTTTAATGTGGCCGTTGCCACTCTTTGGCCACGCTTATTGGGACAAAATTTATGATTTCAGCAACCCATTTGGCCACGTTTTTTTATATCATATGTGGCTAAAACACAAATATACGTGACCATATAATACCAAAGGCCACGCTATTCATATTTTAACATGGCGGTTGCCACCCTTTGGCCACGCGTATTGGGACAAAAATTATAATTTCAGCAACCCATTCGGCCACGTTTTTTTATAACATATGTGGCTAAAACACAAATATACGTGACCATATAATACCAAAGGCCACGCTTTTGATATTTTAACGTGGCCGTTGCCACCCTTTGGCCACGCGTACTGTGACAAAATGTATGATTTCAGCAACCCTTTGGCCATGTATTTTTATATTGTATGTGGCTAAAACACGAATATACGTGACCATAAAATACCAAAGGCCATGTTAACCAAACACATGTGGCCGTTGGGACCCTTTGGCCACGCTTTTCTGAAGAAATGTTTGATTACAACAACAAATATTGGTACCCTTTAGCCATGCTTATAGGTGGCTTCAGCCACTGATATTGTAACGTGGCCGTAGGGTACATATGGTCACGGCACCTATGGTGTCGGTTGGAATGGAAAAAAACGTGACCAAACACCTTTTGTCACGGTTTTTTTCCGTGGCCAAAGGTGAATTTTGACGTAGTGTGGGTAATCCTCCGCCATCTGATGTGGCCTGTCTTATTTCAAAGCAAAATGAAAATCTGGCATTGTTATGGCATCGTCGTCTGTGACATGCCAACATGAAGAATCTGACCAAGCTGGCAAAGGGAGAGCATGTTAGAAACCTCCCCAGCAAGGACTTCACATCAATTGAGAAATGTGTTGCATCTGCTAAGGGGAAGCAGCATAAGTTACCACATCGTTCTAAAATGACAAACTCGATTTCGTCTGTGTTGCAACTACTACATATGGATCTCTTCGGCCCAATGCAAGTGCTAAGTATCAGCAAGTTCTCATATTTCCTGGTGATAGTGGATGACTTCTCTCGATTTACTTGGGTTTTCTTTTTGTCAAACAAGCATGAAACTCCGGCACTTGTGAAACAGTTTGTTACTCTCATAGAGAATCAGATGAGCAAGAAAGTGAAGGCAATAAGATCAGACAACGGAATAGAGTTTAAGAATGCTTAATTGAATATGTTTTGTGGAGAGAAAGGTATAGAAAGGCAATACAGTGCACCGTACACACCTCAACAGAATGGTGTTGCTGAAAGAAGAAATATAACACTCATTGAAGCTGCAAGAACTATGTTGTGTGAAGCAAGACTGCCAATTTTCTTTTGGGCCGAAGCAGTCAACACTGCTTGTTATGTGTAAAATCGGGTACTTTTGAACAAGCAGCATGAGAAGACGCCTTATGAGATTATTTATGGAGAAAAACCAAAGGTGGGGTACTTTAAGACCTTAGGGTGTCCTTGCACAGTCTTAATCCAATTTGATGTGGGGAAATTCGAAGCAAAGGCTGATGAATGCTACTTTGTTAGGTATTCTGCATAGTGCTTATCGAGTCTACAACAAAACCACCAAAGTGATAATTGAGGCATTCAATGTTGACTGGTTGGAAGACAATCCGACTGATGCTGGAACTGGGCCAGACTGGATCTTTGATTATGGGTCATTGTTTGAAGGTTTCAACTTCTCAAATATGTTTCCTAGTCTGGGAGAAGAAGAAGACATCATTGCTCCAGCTCCTGAAGTAATGGTACCAACCTGCCTGTTTCTGTTTCAGTACCAGATGTTCAAGCCACAAGAATCAACAGAGATCATCCTCTCAGCAATGTGGTCGGACCAGTGTCGGCAGGTGTCACTACTAGAAGTCGCGTGGGTGACATCAACTTCTGCATGTACTCATGTTTTATCTCTCAGATAGAGCTTCCAAATGTGATGGTAGCTCTTAAAGATCCAAGTTGGATGGAGGCTATGCACGATGAATTGAATCAATTTTCAAAATTGGGAGTGTGGCATCTAGTGAAAAGGCCTGATAATAAGAAAGTTATACCCACAAGATGGTTTTATAAGAACAAGAAAGATGATACGGGTGTGATTGTGAGAAACAAAGCCATGTTGATTGTTCAAGGTCACGGACAGGTTTGCGGGATTGATTATGATGAGGTGTATGCACCAGTTGGCCAGATTGGAAGCAATTCGAATATTCCTTGCTGTAGCAACATATCTCAACTTCACAATGCATCAGATGGATGTGAAGATAACTTTCCTCTATGCTGAAATGAATGAAGAGGTTTATGTGGCTCAACCGCCAGGGTTTGTGGATGACGAGTATCCAGATCAAGTGTATCTTCTGGATAAAGCTCTATATGGTTTGCATCAAGCTCCACGCACATGGTATGAGACTCTATCAAAACATGGTATGAGACTCTATCAAAACAAGGGGAGTGGTTGATCAAACTCTGTTCAGAAAAAAGGTGAGAGATGATATCATTATGGTGCAAGTTTATGTGGATGACATCATCTACGGGTCAACGAATGAATAGTCATGCACCGAGTTTGAGGATATCATGTGAAAGAAATTTGAGATGAGTGATCAAGGGGAGATGAACTTTTTCCTGGCATTACAGGTCAAACAAGATGAATATGGGATTCTCATTCATCAAGCAATATATGTGAGTGAAATCCTGGAGAAGTATAAGATGCAGGACTCCAAGCCCATCTCCACTCCTATGGCATCCCGGCATCTACTGACAGCTGATGCACATGGGGAATTAGTGAGTGAATTCATGTATCGTTCAATGATCGGTTCACTCATGTACTTGACAGCAAGCAGGCCAGATATCATGCATGCAGTGTGTGTGTGTGTGTGTGCACGTTACCAGGCTAATCCTAAACTCTCTCATTTAGCTGCTGTTAAACGTATTTTTAGGTATCTGAAGGGCAGGCCTCGGCTTGGACTTTGGTATCCTAAGAATACTTATTTTCAATTATTTGCATTTACTGACAGTGATTATGGAGGTAGTGATCTTGACATGAAATCTACAACTGGTGGGTGTCAATATTTGGGAGACAGACTCTTTCATGGCAGAGCAAGAAGCAGCATACCGTTTCCAAGTCAACTGCAGAATCTGAGTATGTGGCAGCATCAGCTGGATACTCGCAGGTAGTATGGATTCAGAACCAGCTCACTAACTACGGTATGGAATCTCTTAATACTCCATTTTTTTGTGATAATGATGCTGCTCTGCAAATTGTCAAGAATCATGTTCAACATTCCAAAACAAAGCACATAGATATCAAGGTACATTTCATTCGTGATTGCTATGATAGGAAGTTGATTCAGCTTGAAAAGGTAAACTCCGAGCAAAATGTTTCTGACCTTTTCACAAAACCCCTTCCTCGTCCAAATTTTGAAATGTGTGTTGAAGGTCTAAGGATGATTGCCTTCGAGGAATGATCTGATCAAAACTGTTTGTACATAGTTTTGTTTTTATTTTTGCTTTGGTATTATTTTCAATTACTTTTGGGTTTATTCAGTTTAAAAAAAATGTGTGTTTATGTTTTCAAAAGTATCATAAAAATAGGGGAAGAAATGTTATAGTTTTAGAAAATCTGAAAATCTGTTTGAGGTTTTTATGAAGTCTTTTGTGTTTGCCTTGAGTTGGTAGGAAGTGATATAAATGTCCAATACAATCGGAGACTGACACGCGTAAAGCTGAAGTGAAAGATTGCTCAAGATGATATGTCGGTAAGCTCAACCCAAAACTATGATCATCAATATAAGTGCAGTAAACTTAACTTCTATATATGTTTAGTTTCCCTTCCTAGTTTACATGGTTTAAAAAACCGAGTCCCTGAGGATAGGGTAAGTCCTTTTTCGGCTGGTTCTTCAACACGAACAGTAGCAGCACTCATTGACTTTTCTTCTCCATGACATCTCATTTACCCTGTCATGCACAACATGGAACAAATACTAACCAGACAATGATGATTGGTTATCGAGTTAGCATTATTTAACCAAAAAACTTCCACTGAACCCGAGGGGGAGGTCACACCTTGCACAAAACCCATAAAAAATTATTTAAACTTCTCAGATCAACCTGGCCAATTCATAAACTTAAGAAAGAAAATTTAAACACTCACACTACACCAGAAAATTAAGATCAAACAAATTTAAAAACAATTCACACATGAGAAGGTAAATTAAAGAACATACCAGACATTTTGTGGCTGAGGAACCCTTTTCAGCTTCAGTTACTTCGCGTGTTCAGGTGATTGCTGGTATTGTGGTCCAACTTAAACTCATACTACTTTCGCTTACTCAGGCAGATTGTCACATAATTTTATCTTTTAAGGTTTATTATTTATGAACATCTATCCATGTCACACACATAAGTCCTAGGTATATTAATTTGTACATTCAATCAAGTATACCTGGTTTCCGTGCAACATTTTTCACGACACCTTTCCTTAAGCCTAACATCATGCTCCAGACTTGGTAGAGAGAAGAAAGAATAGATTACGGAGATTTTTGGGATAATATACAACGTCAACTGAATTATTGAAACATTTTTAATAATGCTCTCATCAGTGACACAGGCTAAGGGTTTTGGACTCTTGAGGGTCTCTTTTGGTTGTGCTCATTGGCATCTTTTGGGTTTTATATCATTATATACAATGTGATCTAAGAGGTACGTGGATCAGGGAGGCTCCAGGTCTCTACCATCGCAGAACAAAGGAGGCCTGACTCACGTACTACATCCCCAGGTCATTGCTCACGCAAAGCAGAGGGGATGGGATTTTTGAGCATGACATCAAAACTCAGAACCGGGCGTGTGTCTCAGGATTCCTGATGCACAGTCAAATAGGAATTGTACTAACCTAGGTGTGTGCTCCCTTTCAAGCATCATACGTTATCTTCAAGTGTTGTGATAAAACATACCTTCTGATTGATTGTCAGCAGAGCCTACCAAGCATATCGACCATGAATCACTGCTTTTCACTTCCACCTTACACGTGTCAGTCATCAAACACCTGGAAATTATATCACTTCCCACCTGGTCAACCAAAACCAGTAAAAAAATTTAAAAGCACACACTTTAGAGGAAACATCAGATGTTTATTTTATATCTTCCCCTTGCTTTTAGATTTTTTTTCAAAAACAATAAAACACTATTTTTGTTTTTTTCAGTTTTTTTTTTTTGATTTTTTTAATAATTTTTTTTTATTTTTTATTTTTTTTTTATTTTTTTTTCTTAAAATTTAAAAAAATAGAAAACATGAAAAACAGTTGCCAGATTACTCATCAAAGGCTATCATCCGAAGGCCTTTGAGACACATTTCAAAATTGACACTTGGCAGTGGTTTTGTGAACATATCCGCCACATTGTCATCCGACGCCACCCGTTCTAAGTGAATGAGCATGCATTCATAGCAATCCCGAATGAAGTGCGTTTTTATATCTATGTGTTTGGTTTTGGAGTGCTGCACAAGATTTTTCACAATTTGCAATGCAGCATTGTTATCACAAAAAATGGGAATATCGAAGAAATTCAAACCGTAATCTCCCAGCTGATGCTGCAACCATACCACCTGTGAGCAGCAAGCAGATGCAGCCACATATTCAGCTTCGGCTGTCGACTGGGACACCGTGTGCTGCTTCTTGCTTTGCCAGGAGGCCCAGGATACAAGCCTGTCACCTAAAAATTGAGCTCCAGCAGATGTGGATTTCTTGTCAAGCTCATTACCGCCATAATCACTGTCAGAGAAAGCATACAGATTAGATCCTGACTCTTTAGGGTACCAGAGGCCTAGTCGAGACCGACCCTTCAAATATTTAAAAATATGTTTAACAGCAGATAGACGAGAGAGTTTAGGATTAGCCTGATAGCGTGCGCATTGGCACACAGCTAGCATGATATCTGGACGGCTGGCGGTTAAGTACATCAGAGACCCAATCATAGACCGGTACATGTGCTCGCTCACTGGTTGACCGTCTGGATCCCTGGTAAGTGCTGGTCTGGCCGCCATAGGTGTGGAGACAGGCTTTGCATCCATCATTTTGTACTTCTCCAAAATTTCTGTGACATATTTGGCCTGATGGATAAGTACCCCACTGTCACTTTGCTTCACTTGTAAAGCGAGGAAAAACTCCATCTCGCCCATCTGACTCATCCCAAATTTTATGCGCATTACCTTCTCAAACTCTTTGCACAAGTCTTCATTGGTAGAACCAAAAATGATGTCATCAACATATACTTGCACCATGATTATGTCATGCTCGACCTCCTTTCTAAAAAGTTTCTGATCTACTATGCCTCTTGTGTACCCGTGTGCTAGAAGATGATCAGTCAGAGTCTTGTACCACGACCAAGGGGCCTAGTGTAAGCCATACAATGCCTTGTCTAGCTTGTACACATGATACGGGTGTTCCTCATCAATGAAGCCAGGAGGTTGAGTGACATATACCTCTTCATCCATATCAGCATATAAAAAGGTTGTTTTCACGTCCAACTGGTAGACCGTGAAGTTCATGTAGGATGCGTAGGCTAAAAAGACTCTTATTGCCTCTAATCGGGCAACCGGTGCATACACTTCATCATAATCCACTCCTTGAATCTGCTTGTGGCCTTGAACTACCAACCTGGCCTTATTTCTGATAATAATGCCGTTGTCATCCTTCTTATTCTTATATAGCCACCGAGTTGTGATGACCTTTTTGTCAGCAGGTCTTTCTACTAATCTCCAAACTTGAAGCCGTGAGAATTGATTCAGTTCCTCATGCATAGCCTCTACCCAACTAGGGTCTGTCAAGGCCATAGTAATGTTGGGGGACTCAATTTGTGAGATGAAACAGGAGTACATACAATGATTGATGTCCCCTGATTGGCTTCTTGTTACCACCCCACATGCTAACGGACCAATGATGTTTTCCAAGGGGTGGTATTTATGGATCCTGGTTTCGGCAACAACTTGAACAGGGATTTCAGGAGGTAAATTTGATTGATCGGGTTCATCATTTGTTTCATTTGCACCTTCTGTATCAACTCCCTGTGCTTGAGGAGTGTCTGACCCGGGGTTGATGTCTGCTTCATGATCATTTACAGGATCGGCAGTCTCCTGTACTGGTGTGGTTTCAGTTCCTGAGGCATTGGCTGGAGCCTTGGTAATGGAGTGTGGTAAAGACGGTCCTGAAATTGTATCTTCAAAAAGTTCTTCAGCTATGACAGGTTCCAATCCCAGCGGACGGAAGAATTGATTATAGCCAAAAGCATGAGGAGGACCCACTCCACCATCTGATGGATTTTCTTCTAGCCAATCCACATTGGTGGACTCCATTACAATCCCGGTTGTTTTGTTGAGCACCCTGTTAGCAGAGCTGGCAGAGTAACCTACAAAATAACATTCATCGGACTTGCAGCAAATTTAGGTATATCAGTATCTACTAAAACTGTGCAGAGGCACCCAAAAGCCCGGAGGTGTCCAATTCTGGGCTTATCATGGTAAATCAGCTCATATGGGGTTTTCTGCTGCCGCTTATTGATGAGCACCCGATTCTGGACATAACACGCAGTGTTAACTGCTTCTGCCCAAAACATGGTCGGTAGCTTTGAATCACACAGCATAGTACGAGCCGCTTCAATTAGGGTCCTGTTGCGTCGTTCTGCAACGCCATTCTACTGAGGGGTGTAGGGGGCACTGTATTGATGCTCAATTCCCTTTTCAGCATAGAAGTTATCAGTACTTTGATTCTTAAACTCAGACCCATTATCACTCCTGATAGCCTTCACTTTCAGCTTTAACTTGTTTTCGATGAGCTTGATGAAAGCAATCAGTATACCTGCAACATCACTTTACTTTGACAAGAAAAACACCCAAGTGAACCGGGAAAAATCGTCAGTAATAACTAAACAAAATGCACATCGGTTAAGACTTAACATACTGACTAGACCGAATAGGTCCATGTGAAGCAGCTCTAGTGCTGATGAAATTCTGCTGAACACCTTTGGTTTATGTGGACGTTTGTGCTGCTTCCCCTTAGCACAAGCCACGCATTTCTCCTTGAGCACAAATTCTTTGATTGGGATGTCTTTAACAAGCCCTCCTCTAGCAAGTCGATTCAGATTCTTCAGATTCATGTGCCCCAATCTTCTGTGCCACAACTGAGCGTGGTTCTCAGCGGTTTTAGAAAGGAGA
>JBCNJP010003824.1:0-16591 GCA_039602395.1 Deinandra increscens subsp. villosa | reverse complement strand
GGTGTGACACGCGACTCACATCTGGCCTATCCACAAGACACGAAGCCTAGATAAAAACCATAAAAATCCATGCTTAAACCCAAGACCTAGTGCTCATGACCAAAACGATCGTATGCTCGAGCTAACATCACACACAATCGTCAGTTTTAGCATGTATGAGTCTCGGTTTAACAAGTATAGTAACTAATGAGGTAGTGAAATCACAACTAAAACTTGAGGTGGTGAGACAAATGAGAATCACAACCGGAAAATAACTTTGAGTATAGAAATAGTATGCGAGTAACCAGAACCAAATATCAATCAATACAAAAAAGGATTGAGTACATGAGTTGTGTCAAACGACATGTATTGGGTAGCATAAGTCGAATACATGATTCGAATAGCATAAACATCATGGATCGAATAACATGATTCAGACAACATGAATTCCAATACATGCAGGGAAAAATATATATGTTCTTGTGATTTATGAACTGTGATGAACTCATGAAACTAACAAAAATGCAATATAAACTGTGATGATTTGTGAACTATGATGAAACTAACAAAAACACCTATATTTGATTTATGAGTTATCACAAATTCACAGTTCATTCATCATCATAGTTCATTGATTTATGTAATTCATAGATTTTGCGGGTCCAAGCATCAGAACCGCTAACCTAGCACATGAAAACCAAACCGACCCCGCCCGTTTTCATGGATTTTGGTTCCGGTTTCGGTTGTCACTTTCAAGAGGTTCACGGTTTTACGGTTCCAGTCATGGTCGTCCCGATACTCAGCCCTAATGTATCTACCATTGGTCATCATGAACACTGATGATAACGCCTAGTCTCTATACAGTTTTGACTTTAATTCTAAATTACTTTCTAGAACTTCCTTGATCAACATTACAATCGACACACTTCCGCCTAATATGTCACACCATGATCATACGGTATCGGAGGCATGTGACATGATGGAATCATAGTCGAACTTATAATGAACGATCTCTAAATGTTTAAACAAATGAGCCATTTTGAATTGATAAACATAGTTTTACCAGTTGCAGTAGAAAAGTAGTTAAAGTAAAACATTGTTTCAAGATACTAATATTGAGGTTTAAAAGTATGATGGCTCAAGTTACGAAATCTTAAAAAATGTTGAATGATGACTATGACACCACGGTATGGAGGTCTTATGATAAGTTCTTTTCAAGCAAGCAGTAATTAAATACCTGAGAATACATAAGTTTTAAAAAAGATCAACATAAAGTTGGTGAGTTCACAAGTTTAAGTAAACGGACTCGTATGAGTCAAGCTTAACACAATTTAATGATAAAGGTTTATACAGTTTCTATGATAAAAGTTTATACAATTTCAATGATAAAAGTTTATACAGTTTGATGTTGAAAGACATGTATAGTTCAAGTTATGTAATTTATAAAGTTTGAAACCCTTATGCAATTCAAGTTATGAAATGTTTAAAGTTTGAAAGACTTATACAATTCAAGTTATGTAATAATATAGTTTTCCTGAATTATGTCATGCGCTACCATTATATAAATACGCATATTTCACATTAAATTGCATTCAATTGCATTCTATTTGGTATTAGTGGTATTGTTTCACATTAAAAGATGATGTTTAGATTATTATTACTTTTTACTGTTTTCTACCTTTTTTTTCCAGGTGTTTGGGATGTTTTTAGAAGATTGACTTACGTTTCATCTTCGATTTTTTGTCCACCTCCTTTTCTTTTTTACGTAACAGGTTTTAGTTTAACATTTTCTTCTCCGTCTTATGTTAGGTAATTTTTCTACTTCTAAGTTTTATTTTAGCTGGGATTCAATTGGTTCAAGGTCAATACCAATATTTTCGGCGATATCACATTCCGCGGTATCATCTACTTATTGATTGAGAAAGGAAGCTAAAAGCTACATAAAATCTTGATAAGGAGGTAATTGTTTTTTTTTTTTTTTTTTGTCATAGTTATGTTCTCTAATTTAACTTCCTTATCAAGATTTTATATAGCTTTTAGCTTCCTTTCTCATTCAATAAGTAGATGATACAACCGAATGTGATATCGCCGAAAATAATTGTCTCTATTTTAATATTTTTTAAACACTAGCCCATATAACACATAGATATCAAAGACTAATTTATATATTAAAATTAAATTGATTTTTTAAAATAGCAAAAATACATTATCTCTTACCCATGGTGATCACCATATATATGGTTCTTGATATCTATATATAAATTTTTTTTTTTTTTTTATCATAATTTTTTTTTTTTTTTTTTTAGCATTTTATCAATATTAAACCGAAAGGTAACATACATGACCTAAGTCAACACGCAGGGAAGGCGGGCAACAAGCTGCGCCGCCAACCCTTTTTGAATAGCAAAACCTAGCCGTATAAAAACAACATTCTTCAATCTAGAGGTTGCACTATTCCCGCGCATGACTTTTTGGATCCGGTTCAACATGGCCACCGCCTCAGACTCAAGATGGCCAAATGTATCGAAGGCGAAAGGAACAAACACATGTTGGTTTTCAATGCACGCTTTCTCATGTTTGTTAACCTTTCCAGCCGCTGCTCTGGACACCGCCTGACCCGCTGAGAAAGTGCTGGCCCTCAGACCCTTATATAAAATTAAATAAATTGATTTTTTTGTAACGACATATTTGGATAAATGACGGGAATATTACACCACCCATCTGATCATCTTCAATCTCTATCAGAAGAAAACTCAACATAGGTGAATACGTCTCTGACCCAACTTATACCCCGTATTTAATTACTTTTTGTTACATACGAGACTTAAACCCAAAAGACTTCCATTTATAACGTGTTTGGTCCCTCCCCTCCCTTCCCTTGGCCAATTAAATTAAATAAATTGATAAATAATAAAAAAAAAATAAGCGACTTCCAAGTTCTCGAGACTTCTATAAAGTCCTGAAGCACATCCTTACGTTTGCTCAATAAAACCCCGGACTCTTCTTCCGTCAAACCCTAACCCTAACAACAATTCCTGATCGAAACAACAACAATGGCGATACTCTCCGATTACGAAGAAGAAGAGCAGAAGCAAACGGAGTCTGTGAAGAAGCCGTTCAATGCTGTTCTCGATTCCTCTGATCCGCTTCGTTTTCTCCAGACGGCATTCGAGTTCGTCGCTCGCGAAACCGATCTCTTCAAGAAAGATTCTGTGATTAAGGATGTCAATGGTCTAGTGCGTTCGGTGAAGGAAAAACTAGACGCCGATGAGAGGAAGAGAAAAGAGAAAGCCGTCCCCGCTGCCAACAACGGCGGTGCAAGTGCGAAGACTGAAAACAAGCGTGCTAAGGAGGACTCTTCATCGTCGGCGCCGTCGCAGTCTGGAAGCGCCGTGAAGGAGCCGGCGGATCAGAAGATGGAGGAGGCGAGCGATGGTGACAAGAAGGGCTTGCGAGGTATCTATGTTTCTAATTTTGTTGATTGTTTGATCTTGTTAAGTTTTTTGAAAACTATGGTTCTTTGTGCCGTAGATAATTATTTGATTGAGTTCTTGATTTTTTAAAATGTTCTGGGTTGCATATAATGAATATAGTTTGAATGTTATATATGTTGGCAAGTAGGACCATTGATGAACTTGTTGAAACAAAGTTTTAGGTATTCTCCATCATAGTAGTCTCCTTCAGGAAGTGCCCTAATTAAGTAGTATTGTCTTGTGGTAGGAGATCGGCTCTTGAATGAGAATGCGGAATGTGTTTGGTTATGAAAGTGTTGTTCTGTAGCCTAAGATGTTCTGAATATAAAATCAGGTAGCCATATCTTGGGTGATCATTAGTTGTTTTGGCATTTAAATTTCGGTTGCTTGACTTCAATTACATGATCTTTGATTATGCCATCTTACTTAACTTTTAGGGTGCTTATTAAGCTACTTGTCCAAGTAAATCTTTAGGGATATTTCCGTCAGTTTTTCTGTACTTTTTGTTTACCTAGTGGCTAGTGAGAAAACTTAAGTTCATAGTCAATGTACATATGTTGTTTTTGCTTAAGAGGATGACAGATTCAGAGGTATTTGGGGATGTGTGTTAATATTGGTTTTTGTTTATTTCATGGCGATACAACAATAAGCTGATTTTGGCAAGTCAAGTTCATAATTGTGTTGATGATTCATCTTTTATTATTCTACTATTTACTTTCGTAGGACATCTTTTCTTGTCAAGTATGGTTTTTTACCCTCCTTTGAATTTACGTGCAGCTCCTAATAAAGGGAATGGACTGGATATGGAGAACTATTCTTGGGTTCAGTCTTTGCAAGAGGTTAATGTTACCATTCCTGTTCCTCCTGGAACCAAGTCAAGATTTATATTATGTGAAGTAAAGAAAAATCATCTGAAAGTTGGACTCAAGGGTCAGCCTCCAATTCTTGAAGTAAGTGTGTTAAGATGCATTTGACCATCTTGATAGAAGATTTTATTTTTTATAAAATGCTAAACTTTGTCTTTATATATAGGGGGAGTTGTACAAGTCTGTCAAGGTTGATGATTGTTTCTGGAGCTTAGGTATTCTCCTTTTTACCGCTCTTTAATTCGTTCTTTTTTTAAAATGATTTGTTTCATTGCATTTTCTTTACGTGGCCAAATTTTATTTCTTTTAGAGGATCAAAAAGCTGTTGCTCTGCTCTTGACCAAACAAGATCAAATGGAATGGTGGAAGTTTTTAATCAAGGGTGAACCTGAAATTGACACTCAGAAAGTAGAACCTGAGAACAGTAAACTAGCTGACCTTGACCCAGAAACACGGTCTACTGTTGAAAAGATGATGGTAGGAAGACACTTCATCATAGTTATGATAATTTTGTCCTCATTGAGTAAACATCATTATTTACTAATCCTCCCAAACATGTCTTGTTTAGTTTGATCAGCGGCAAAAGCAGATGGGCAAACCAACGAGTGATGAGATGCAGAAACAAGACATTCTGAAAAAATTCATGGCTGAGGTAAATTTTGCTCTCTTATTGACACAATTACAATTATTAGAGGGTTGGCTGTCTGGATAACATTTAATACGGATTTTGGTTGTACTAGGTTGGTTGAATCACACGTTTTTCTTGTAGACCTGTTTTTCTCTGAGCTAAATTTATAAATTTGACCTGTTTTTCTTTGAGCTAAATTTATAAATGGGTAGGCTGTTTGGATAAACTTTGTTACCGGTTTTGGTTGAAGCAGGTTGGTTGAACCACACATGTTTTTTTTTTGTAGACCTGTTTTTCTTTGAGCTAAATTTATGAATTTGACCTGTTTTCTCTGAGCAAAATTTATAAATTTGACCTGTTGGGGGCAAGAACACAGCACTAATTGACTGAAATTTTCCAAGTAAATTGATCAAATAATCTCATATTTTTAGTTATTAGTGGTTGCTTGATTTCATAGTCGTCTGTAAATTTGTGCGTGCAGCATCCGGAGATGGATTTTTCAAGGGCTAAGATTAATTGAGAAGGGTGTAATCTGTGATGAACTATCTGCAAGAGAAAACACCATGTTTTGTGCTTGGGTTCTGCAGTCCTTTAGGAGAAGATGCAATTGCCTTTTGGAGAGTTTATGATTACGAGAATGCTACTCTGGTGAAATCTGTTTATAAAAACGTTGTTATCGTTTTTGCTCTATAGCTTTTCTATGAAACAGTGACTGTTGAAACCCTAGTGTCTTCTTTTATGCTTGATTTTTGTTCCAATGATTTTGATCTTAACATGGTGTCCTGTTTAGTTTTTACTTTTACATTTAGCTTGGTAGCGTCCTCGAGGGGACAGGGGTGATTTTAGTGGATCAGAATATTCATTGTCTATCTAGCTTGTGGTAGTACATGTGACTGGGAACTGTAATTTTGAGGATTGAAAATCCTTAAATGAAGCGGCCCGGTTAGATTCGGTTATGGGTCTTCCCAGATCCGAGCTAAGCATTTGGTTGTAAACCAGCTTAACAAAGTGCTCTTGGATGGTTTTGTTTATTAACCACATAACTTAGAAACCAAGTTCTTGTGATACAGCGTACAACGTTTATAGGTGCAAGAGTTTCCATTATGGGAATTCTATCAACAAAAAGGATGTTACCTTCTTTGGCACCCAAGCCTAGCCATGTATAAACCGGTTAACCGTCGGTTAACCGGTTAGGAAATTAATTGATTAACTATTAGAAATAATCGAAATTAATTGATGACCGGTTAATCGAATCGAGTTGTAATCGATTATTAGACAAGAAAACACTAACCTCTCTGATCGATTTTGATTATAATCGAATTGATTATTGAAAATTAATTGATTATAATCGGTTATAAAAAAGGGAATTACTTGGTGATTACTGACAGAAGGTTCACAAAGTAATATACTTCAAATTTAAATGTTACAAACACAGTAGTAAAGCATCCAAAACAAAGATCCACATGTACTTTGTCATCACAAACACAGCAGGCAAGCATCCAAAAAAAAGATCCAGCACCTGTTTTTTTCGGCATCCAAAATTGACAGAAGGTGTGATTGCACAAACACATCCAAAACAAAGATCCATTAGTTGGTTTTTTCGGCTGCAAGTGGCCCAAACAGAGGTCAGAGGAGAAGGAGATGAATTCGAATAGTCGACTGTCGACTTACGCCCTTAGGGTTTCAAACGACCGGACTCGATGAGTTACCAGATATGTTGGAAGGGTTTTTTTGGGCCTGGATATTCACAATTATATTGGGCCTGAAACAATTAGGTATTAATAAAATGGTGCTTTTTTATTAATAATCGATTAATCAGTTAATGATCGATGCTAATAATCGGTTATAAATAATCGATCCCAAATCGATTTCCAGGCCAAAATTCTATGATCGATCTCTAACTTACGGTTATTCTCTAACCATAACCGGTTAGAGAATAATCGGTTAAATATCGGTTTCGATTTCGATTAATAATCAGTGTCGGTTCAGTTAATCGATTATTTTGTACATGGCTACCCAAGCGTTCCAAACTAAAATTGTAAATGTTGGATATTATGTGTCTAGACCCGACAAATCATGAATCCGACCTGGTTACGACCTGTAAGAGTTAAACCGGGTGCAATGAACTTTCAACCCGCTTAAGGCTGTGTTTGGCGCGTCATAAGCTAGATTTTTGGCGTGTACCAAACAGAGCTTTTTTAAAAAGCCCTGTTTGGTAACGTTATAAAGCTAGCTTATAAGCTAGCTTTTGAAAAGCTAGTTGGAGTAGTGTTTCAACTAGCTTTTATAATATTTCCAGTTTTACTTTTCCCTAACTAATAAAGAAATATCTTTATTTACATTTATGACATGTATTTTTATGTAATTGAATACTTTTCAGCTAGTTTATCAGCTAGTTTTTACCAAACTGTTATTTTTTATTAGCTAGCTTATAGTTTATCAGCTAGCAAGTATCTTATAGTTTATCAGCTAGCAGCTAGTTTCTCAGCTAGCTTATCAGCTAGCAGCTAACTTATCAGCTAGTGCACCAAACACAGCCTAAATGGTTAACCGGTAAAAAAAATGAAAACGTTTGATTATATTTAAATGATTTATACTAGTTATGAATGATTAATAATCAATAATATTATTATTCACCTGTTTAATAATAATAGGTGAACGATATTTAGATAAAAGTAATTTTATTTAAATTCACGGTCGAGTTATTAGTTAGTGAAATTTTACTAATGTAGGCTCGTGGGCTCGCCTACAGAGTTGGGCTTTATAAATCACACATTGATCTCGACCGCAAGAAAAGTAAAGAAAATAAAAGAAAAGAGAGACTTGCGTCTCCCTTTTGATTCGGCCGACGAAACCCAAAAGAAAAAACGGCAATTGTCGTTCGACGTCGATCTTCGCCACTGCCGTCCTCCGGTGGCCATCTTTACACCATCATATCTTGGTGGTCGTTACTAGTCAGGGTGCCCCGTTAGTCAACGCATGCAGACCACCTTATGGATTAGAGATCGCCGTCTCGTACGCCCTGATCCGCTGCTCGGTTCGCCGCCAATCGCCGCCACAAATCTGCCGATCACCACCATGGAACTCGCCGCCCCACTGTTGTCGGCGTTGCCGTCACCTACCGCCGTTCGCCTGCCGTCGCATGATCGTCGCGCGTCGACGCGAGCCCGACGCCTTTCGCCGCACGCCGTCTCATGTTGTAATCAGATCTGAATCTGATTGATCTCGTAGTCTCGCAAGAGGCGACATCAGTCAAGACGTACTCTCGCGATGCGTAATGACCACGGGTCATAAACGCAGTCCCATAACGGTACGTGACATCGAACCACGAGAATCATCACGATACGCGACAACCGTCGGAGATCGAAAGTGATTCGTTTTGTTCCGTTTCAACTTAGCGCTTCGTTCGTTGAAACTCAGTGTCTTGAACGTTTGTTAGACATCGCCAAGGTATATCTAACCTACTTGTTAGTTTAGATTATTTATTTTATCATTGTTTGCGTGTTCGATAATCTGATCCTGTTACACACTATTATTCGTTATTATTGATTAAATAGTTTTAATATATATATATATATATATATATATGGGAAAGTTACTATACAAAGGACGATTTGCATGCGAAGCGTCCTAAGGACGCTCAGCCGCTCATCTCCGTTTTTTTGATCTGACGGCGCTAAAATAAAACACACGTAGTTAATTTAAAAAAAAACATGCGGAGTCATTAAAAAGGGTATTAAAGACTTTTAACCTTTAAATGAAAAAACGCATACGACAAAATATTTATGCATCAAACAAATAAAACGCAAAAACATAAATCTTTAAACAAATAATGCATATTTGACATAAAAATAACGCATACACTAAAAACCTCAGAAAACACGGAGACCCTTATACTTAAAAAAAACGCATGTATTCAAATAAAACGCATGTATAAACACAAATAAAAACCTAAAAACATTTCAATGTCTCTGCAAAAAACAAATTAAACATTAACAAATAGGCAAGGTTAACTACAAAAAACACCATAATTACGCAAAAAATAGAATTGTGAGTTACTCTTAGATAAAAACAGATGAACATAACTTGAAATTTTTTCAGATTCTATTATCACGCATTTAACTTGAGTTTTCACGCATTAACAAACTCGAAGAAAATAAAGTTACAACAATAACGCAACACATGAATTTAAAAACACTAAAAAACTAAAAAAACTAATCACGCAAAACATATAAAAAGAAAAAAACCACAACATAAATAAAAATTACGCAATTATTAAATAAATAACGCAAAAATAATACTATAAAAAAAGAAAAAAAACATGAACAGATATTAAAGAAATAAAAAACTTGACTTTCTATAATCACGCATGTTGTTTCTAAATTAACGCATGAAGAAGATCGATATAAAACAGGTTAAAACAAATAACGCAAAGGAAATCTAATTAAAACACACACGATGTGACGTCATCTCCGCCTATTTTAATTAAAATAGTTCAAATAGACTAAAATACCCCTCCACATCTAGAAAGAAAATACCACGCGTCGGCGTCTCCTTCCTTCGTACGGAAAAAAACATTTGTATTTGAACTTTCACCTATACATACATATATATATATATATATATATATATATATATATATATATATATATATATAATGGTTAGGTGCAAATGAGAACCAATTGGTTTTAGAAACCATTCTGGGCCACTAATTTTCAGGGGGACCACTCAAATTCATGGGGTGGGGGGTGGGGGGGTGTAGGGATATGATCACGTAAAAATAAACGTATGTCCGGAAAGTATTTAAGCCTGCGGGGTCACACGTCTCGACACTAATGTATTTGTATTAATTAATCAGTTAATTAATATTTATCACGAATATTTAACGAGGAGTCGTTAAAACTAACAGTTAATTGTTAACAGGGTGTTAGTTGTTAATAAAAGCGAGTTGTAATTGAATTACAATTAGGAAAGGCTTTCGGAGTGGGCTTTAGGGCCGAAATCGTGTAAGCCTCCCCATCCCAAACCCTAACTTGTTTTCCAAGTTCCTAAAACCTATAAATAGACCCTCATGGTTTAAGGTTTATGTTGTTGCATTATACCTGATAAGTGCAAACCCTAATTCTCTCTCTTCTCTCTCTAAATTCGGCAAAGGAAACCGAATCCAAGGGATTCGATTTTCTTGTCGTTCGACCAAGCTTTCATCAAGAGAGGAGTTCGTGTTCAAGTACTAGCATATAGCCATGTACAAAATAATCGATTAACTGAACCGACACTGATTATTAATCGAAATCGAAACCGATATTTAACCGATTATTCTCTAACCGGTTACGGTTAGAGAATAACCGTAGGTTAGAGATCGATCATAGAATTTTGGCCTGGAAATCGATTTGGGATCGATTATTTATAACCGATTATTAGCATCGATCATTAACTGATTAATCGATTATTAATAAAAGAGCACCATTTTATTAATACCTAATTGTTTCAGGCCCAAAATAATTGTGAATATCCAGGCCCAAAAAAAACCCTTCCAACATATCAGGTAACTCATCGAGTCCGGTCGTTTGAAACCCTAAGGGCGTAAGTCGACAGTCGACTATTCGAATTCATCTCCTTCTCCTCTGACCTCTGTTTGGACCACTTGCAGCCGAAAAAACCAACTAATGGATCTTTGTTTTGGATGTGTTTGTGCAATCACACCTTCTGTCAATTTTGGATGCTGAAAAAAACAGGTGCTGGATCTTTTTTTTGGATGCTTACCTGCTGTGTTTGTGATGACAAAGTACATGTGGATCTTTGTTTTGGATGCTTTACTGCTATGTTTGTAACATTTAAATTTGAAGTATATTACTTTGTGAACCTTCTGTCAATAATCACCAAGTAATTCCCTTTTTTTATAACCGATTATAATCGATTAATTTTCAATAATCGATTCGATTATAATTGTAGAACCACGATATAATCTTACTACTGCATGATTCGGTAATCGGATAGCAACGAGAAGGTAAATAAAGCTTTGCTTTATTGATTCACAAAGAGTTACAATGTAGAGAGAGAAACACACTGAGTTTACACACAGTTAAGATGTAGAGAATGACAGAAGTTCTAACTAGCTCTCTCTAACACAAACTATTTATAGTCACTAACATGCTGCTGGCGGACCACTAGCGTACCAAATGGTACGCCCGTACCAAATGGCCTGCGGACCATTTGGTCCGGCCAACTCAGCATGAAGCCACTAACTCACACAGATGCTCTTGTCTAGATACAATACACGAGACACAACGTTAGCATAGGAATAAGCTTCTACAAACTCCCCCTTAACGTGTAGTGTATCTAGCTATCTATCTATCTAACAAAACTTTAGTCTTCAATCTTCAGCATTCCTGCGTCTGATCTTCAACTTGAAATCTTGTCAGAATTAGAGCTTGCATAGCTGGATCAATCTTGAAAAATCTTTGAACTTCAAGATCCACTTGTGAAAGATATAACATACTCCCCCTTTCACCATGCTTGAGTCTTGTTACATAGAAACCTGCAATTTCCAATTTCAGAAGACAGAAACGCGGCTTTCCTTTTCTTTTGAAAATTAAATTAATCTTGGCACAAAACTTCTCTTCGAGAATCCAAGATATAATTTTGAAATTTTGAATTTTGTATCAAGTATCGATCGGTCGAAAACAAATAAGAAATAAAATCTTTTTGGCTTTTTGAAACTTTATATCAAAACACACCAACAATCTTTTTGAATTATTTGTTTATGCTAAAACACGCCTAACATGTTTTTGGATTTTTCAGATATGAAACATAAATGCAATACAAAAACAGACACTATTTTTGTTTTTTGCGAGAAAGATCACAACTTGGGATCATATTGATCATAACATGCTGAACTACACTTCAATTTCAATTACTTCAGCACACAAGTCATGTCGATTACTGGTATAATTTGTCCATCTTAAACTCAGGCACAATCATACTCATAACATCTGGATATGTTATTGATTGATTTAGTTTGTTTTGACCAGTGTACCCCACACTATCAGGCATACTCAGATATGTAGTTGCTTATCACACTTTGTGATTTCATTTGTGATTTAATCACATAATGATTGTAATCATGATTCAGTCAACTGTGTTCCATGCAAAAAGAAATAAGAATGTTAAATCGTCTACCTTAAGGTCGATCTTTCGATACGCAGATAAGGCCTCGGATTTAACAAAATAAGAAAATAAAACAAGTTGAAATTGTATAACCCAGCAACAATCAGGTCGGTACTCCCGTACACGCAGAGAAAGTCCGATGAGTTATACGAAAAACCAAAGAAAATAAAGCAGAACATCAAACGAACAACAATCAGGCCGATCTTTCGATACGCAAAGAAAGTCCGATCGTTTGACAAAATATAGAAAATCAAACAAGTTTAAATCTTTGCAAAATGAACACATGTATACACAGTGACTTCTTATTTTCTTTTTCACATATCTTTTCTTGATATATCATGAGATATGCATCAAGATGTTGTCCACTTTGTCAAGCATTAGTGTTTAATGTTTATCACATCTGAATACTTTCTGATTAAATGCCGAGCCTACCAAGTACATCGAACAATGATCTTATGACTTTTCCATCTAATTTATCCATGAGCCAGACACGTAAGCCAATGTACCATCATTTCCCAAACATGTCAGATCAATTTCTCATTTTTCAATGTTTTTGTATTTTTTCATTTTTCGATGTTTTTGTATTTTTCATTTTCTCCCCCTTAAAATGAAAACTCTATTTTTTGAATTTTCATTTGAACAAAAACACTATTTTTGATTTTCAATGTTCTCTCCCTAAACTACAAACAAAATGCATGAACGAAAGAAAATTGACCAATCGATACTGATACCAGTTCAGTTTAAGCTTTCAGAAAAGCTTTTAGATTTGAAGAATGATGCATTCAATTTAAGTTAAGAACGGAGAATACTACTCCATCAGCAACTTTGCAATCACCAACGGGTCTTCTAGGAATACCTGCACACTGGTTATAAAGATTAGTACTCAAATGACCCGAAGCACACAACTTCTGGTCGACCAGTGTCTTCCATAAAATCATTTGCAGCCTTGCTGACCATCTTAGGTCGCCACTGCATTTGCAGCTGTATTAAACCGAAACTTTTCCTGTCGCATCTGATCATGGGCATCACACACTTCTTGAGTAATTTTCTTGACACGGCCTTCATGAATCTCAATATTTCGTTTCAACAACTGATTGTCATGTGTCAAAGTTGTGACTTTATCAAGTAATATTGAATGTTCCATTTGACGATCATTTTCCTTAGCAGTAATTTCATCAAACTCTTTCTTGAGATCATCATAAGCTTTCTTCAGCGAATCTACTTTTGCAGTTGATTTCTCAAACAAATTATCAAAATCATTAATCGCATCTTTTGCTTCACTTTCCCAATTCTCAACATTTTTAACCAACTCTTCATTCTCACTTTGCAACTTCAAAAGTTGTTCTTTATCGGCACTAATGAACTCATTCAATTTATCTTGAACTGCCATCAACTCTTCCTTCAAAAGATTCTTTTTGGTGATTAATTTCTCATTTATCTTGCAAATCTTATCAGAATTTTCAACTTTCTTCTTGAAACTTTCTAATTTTGTTTCCTTCAGTGTTCTCGCACCCATTAACCCTTCCTTTTCTTGAACCAATTCATGAATTTTTCTATCCTTTTCAGCGCAAAATTCACAAGTTGACTCATACCCACTAACTTCAGAATCACTTGTTTCAGATGCAGTGATCTCAGACGTATACCCACTTGATTCAACTTCAACATTTGCCATTAAAGCCACAGATTGACCATTGATATAACAAAATTCATCTGGTTCTGCACAAGTGTCTTGAATAGCAGTCAAAGCAATAGGTGATTTGTCAAATTGATTTGACCATTCATCAAATTCTTTATCTGCTTGAGCTTGAGCCATCATAGCTTTTGCGTCAGGCTTATCAGATTTACCTTTATCAGATGATGATTGAGAACACTCACGAGCAAAATGTCCAACCTTTGAACAATTATAACATTTTACTTTAGATTTATCCAAACCCAGTTTTCTTCCTCCTGGAACAAAAGAATTCTTTCCATGTTTCTTGATAAATCGTCTTCCTTTTTCAACCATCATTGCAAATTGCCAATGCAGATCTAATTCAGCTAATTGATCATCATCCAGCTGTTCTAACTCAGTTCCACTTAAATCAGCATCACTAACTTGACCAAATATCGATCCAGACGATGAAGATATAAAAGCAGATAACAATGCAGCCAATTCTTCAGTTGATTGAACATGACGATAATTGTTTGGTGATTTATCTGGAATGGTAAAACGACATCCTGGAGAATAACCAGAATTTTCAGAATGTCCAGCAAGAAAAGCTGTTACCGGCGGATTACTGCTTGAAATAGAATGTGACTTTGCCTTAGCATGAACTGTAGCGTTATTTTCCCCAAAGTACAATTCAGGATTTTGAACTGTAGGATGTGCAGATTTCTTCACCAGCAATTCCATCTCACGAGCTTGTAATTTGCTAGTTATTTGGTTGAAAGTCCAATTTGAATAATTTGGATCATTTGTCAACATCATCACATAATTTTCCCATTTTTCTGGTAAAGCTTCCAGAATGTTCTCTTTCAATTCATCACTATCTTTCTTGACTCCTACAACATCAAGTTCATTTATCAAATGGGAAAACCGAGCAATCAAATCTGGAATTTTCTCATTCTCGCAGTGCCTGAAATTATCAAACTCTTTTTTTAAAACTTTCTTTCGAGTGTTTTTGTATTGATCATTCCCCGTACATCTCTCTTCAATAGCATCCCACAATTCTTTAGCCGTTGTATATTGCTTGAATTGATGCATTAGATCTTTTGGTAAGGCCATAGCAAGATAACTATATGTTTTCTTTTCTCGAGCAAACAATTTCCGTTCATCAGCATCGAAACTACTAATCATCTTTGGTTTGTTGGGACTTATCATCGGATATTCATATTCTTTCTCAATTGGAATCCAACTCTCAATATCTTGCGAATAAATGTAAGATTCAAACCGACTTCTCCAATTGTGATAATCTTCAAGCCTTAGCAATTTAGGAACTTTTTGAGTTGTTCCTATCTCATTATCATAGTTCAACATGGCTTGCATTGATGTTTGAGCAGCAGTCATTGCATAGAAATCACTCATTTTGAAATTTCAATACCGAACGCGAAAACTTAAAACTGAAAAACGGGCGTCTTCCAAGCGGATTTTGGGGGTCAAACTGGGAGTTACAGACCTCTCAGGTTAGTAAACGTCTAGATCTCGGAAAGACGAACGTTTTGGCTGGTATTGGGTTCCGTAACTCCAAACGGTTTGCAAGTTAGGTCAGTTTTAGTGAAAGTCACAATTCTGCCAGCGGACCAAAACAAATCGGCGGACCAAAATACTACCAGCGGATCAGATTTGTACCTGCGGACCAAATCCGGATCAGATTTCATCTGGCGGACCAGATTTCGTACGGCGGACCAGATGATACGCTGAAATAACTGCCGCGGATCAGATGGTACGCTGAAACTGCCACGGATCAAAAATATGAAGATTGCCTACGCGGACCAGATTAGCGGACCAGAATGCTGATGAAGATACATGGGCGGACCAACCAGCGGACCAGAAAATTCATTCGGCGGACCAGAAATTCGTCCGGCGGACCAACTGATTTCGAGGCTGATTTCACTGATTTTCATGAAATTTGACGTTTGGAGCTGAAAATTGCTTTAGTATGATGCGAAAACACTCCAGCAACACTCAGAAATCATTTTCCATCGTTGAAACACTCGGAATTGTGGAAATTTGATGAAAAACGAAGAAAACCCAAACTTTCTCTCTCTAAAAATCCGAAAATTGCCAAAATCACAGCAGTAGAGCAATCTAATGCTCTGATACCACTTGTAGAACCACGATACGATCTTACTACTGCATGGTTCGGTAATCGGATAGCAACGAGAAGGTAAATAAAGCTTTGCTTTATTGATTCACAAGGAGTTACAATGTAGAGAGACAAACACACTGAGTTTACACACAGTTAAGATGTAGAGAATGACAGAAGTTCTAACTAGCTCTCTCTAACACAAACTATTTATAGTCACTAACATGCTGCTGGCGGACCACTAGCGTACCAAATGGTACGCCCGTACCAAATGGCCTGCGGACCATTTGGTCCGGCCACCTCAGCATGAAGCCACTAACTCACACAGATGCTCTTGTCTAGATACAATACACGAGACACAACGTTAGCATAGGAATATGCTTCTACAATAATCGAAATCGATCAGAGAGGTTAGTGTTTTCTTGTGTAATAATCGATTACAACCCGATTCGATTAACCGGTCATCAATTAATTTCGATTATTTTCTAATAGTTGATCAATTAATTTCCTAACCGGTTAACCGACGGTTAACCGGTTTGTACATGGATTTATTAATGCATTTAATAATATCGGTATTTCAGTTTCTAAAAATAATGTTCATTATTTTGATGTTGTTCCTTGTGATGGCATTTATGAAATTGATATGCGTGGTTGTGTTTCAAATAATTCAATGTACAATATTAGCAAACGAGC
>JBCNJP010003821.1:0-60941 GCA_039602395.1 Deinandra increscens subsp. villosa | reverse complement strand
CAAATATTCTAAATAACTATTAAACATTTTCATACTTTGTCACCTAGTTATTTAATCTTTAAACTACTCGAAAAACAAAATATATAAATAAAAACTAGAAAAGAACAATAAAACTGGGTGTGAGAAAGACTTCAATCACATAATGAAGGATGACAGTCAAAAGCATAAATTACTTAAATGAGAGACAGCTTCCATAAAACTACCATAAGATCCGTAACCGAGCAAACAAAGTTCAAACTGAAGAAAACAACAATAAAACCGGGTGTGAAGAAGACTTTATTTTTGACACATTATGTTTCCTTGGCAGCGGGACCCTTCTTCGCAGCCTCGGCAGCCGCCTTTTCTGCTTCAATCTCTGCAACAATCGCGTCAATTTCAGCTTCATCAAGTTGCCTCAGTCCCTCCTTTGTCATCACAGCAACTTCTATGTTCTTCCCTCCACTCTCAACAACCTACATTTATTAAAACATAAAACACTCATTATCTGTAACTCGGTAATATTACCATTGGAAACAGGTTAACATATATAAAAGAGGGGCACCTTCAATACAAAACCAATTTTAAGTATAGAATGCAACAATGCATAAGAACTTGCACATAGTACATAGATATCAATCAAAAGTAGTTTCTACGCGGTCCTTGCAGTTTATCTACTCAATTTGGTTTTTTATTGAATATCCCTCTACATATTGTGTTTGCGTGTACACACATCCAAATCAACTAAAAGTTTGATAATAAATTACTAGTAGTTCACTTCTATGTGGCCCTAGCAGTTTACCTACTGAAATTGGTTTTGTATTAAAATATCCCTCTACATAGTGTGTGTGCACACACATCCAAAGCAACTAAAACTTTGATAAGAAATTACTAATAGTTCACTGCTAAGGAAGGACCCATAAAGAGACTCTCAGTTACTATAAAAATAAACATCATGAAATACTATGAATTTGCAAGTGATCATGTTGGTTATCAAGACAGTCACACAGCTCGCTTTTTGTAAGGTTCTCTCAAGATCATATTAATAAGAATGATTAATTATGTGATCATTCGAAAGATACTTATATCCCACAAATACACATGTAAAAGGGGAATATTCTTCAAGCTTCTGATAAGCCTAAGTGATGACAATAAAAATCTAAGTGTAACTTGTAAACAATAATATCCCTCCCTCTGTTGTTCAGAGATGTTTTCACCGAGGCCCTCATGCATTAAAATTTGTGAAGATGTACCTATTTAGTTGATCAGACGGACGAATAATTTGCTAGCACTTACCACTATAAGATCATACGAATATTTAGGCCCCATTTGGTTCCCAAAATTCGTTGGAATTGGAACTAGTTCCACTGTTTTTAGTTAAATAGAGATGGAATTGTAATGAGAATTAATTCCTTCAAATTCACTCGAACAAAAGGAAATCCCTGAATTTGACTAAATGAGCCAAGCCACACACCCATGTCGGTACTGGTCTCTCCACCGCCATAGTCAACACACTGGGGGTGAAGGCTCAACAATTTATATAAAAATACAAAGAAGAAGCTACAAAAGATAAAAAAAAATATCATTTTGTCATTTACTTCCTTTTTAACATTCCAATTCCTTTAACAAATTCACAAACCAAACACTTGACTGATTCTATTCATTCAAATCCGAATTCCTAACAGATACCTATTCCTAAGAAACATTATATGAACCTAATGCCCCCTTAGACTCGATACCATCATGTCATGAACCTAGTATAACTCAAAAAAGAAACTACCCTTGGACGAACAGACTAGTTAGAACTACAAATTGTAGTCCTGGTAGCCTGTAACATGTGCCACCAAAGAAATGCAAAAAGACCAGTTAATCTGTTAAACAAAATTATAAGGCAACTAAAAAACACTTACTTCAAGCAGAGCACGGATGGCCAGCTTTACAGTTTCTTGACCAGAGGTTTCTTTGTAATTCTTTTCCAGAAATTCCCTCATGGAATTGGAGTTCCTACCAGTAGCATTAGCTTTCCAGGCAGAAAACGTGCCTGAAGGATCTGTCTGATATAAAGCTGGAACACCAGAATAAGGATCAAATCCTACGATTAGAGTTGAAAGCCCAAAGGGCCTGACACCACCACTTTGTGTGTATTTCTGTTGAAGACCTGCAATGTAACGTGTGATATACTCTACAGTTACTGGATCCTCAACAGTAAGCCTATGGCTCTGGCACTCAATCCGTGCCTTATTAATAAGAACACGCGCATCAGCTTTAAGTCCAGCACAAGCCAATGCAATGTGATCATCCAGACTTACAATTTTCCTTACGGATCTGCAAACACACAAAAATTGATTCAGAAAAGGGTGATCTGTCAGATGGATATTACCCGTAAGGCCGCAACATAAAAACACCTACAACTAGTACTGTGGTATAGGATACAAGCTTCATCAGACGATTAGAACCTTTCGCCCCATCAAATAGATGTTATTTATGCAAATAATATTTGAGGTTGTTCAATACACAGTAAACACTGAAAAGATATATGTTAATGCTATATACATCTCGGTAAGGTAATCTATTTGTGAAACTGAAGCTTGAAGATATAACCTTTCATGCATACATTCGTAACAACGTATTACAACTAGTAACCCTCTGGAAGATTAACTATCTGGTGATGGTCAATGGATACAAGTTTTGACCAGAAATGAGCTTTTATGTAATCATTCACAATTCGATAGGATGAACTGTATCAACCAGTTCTTTCCATTAAAATTTAACACAAGACAAACTTCAGATCCAATTTCACAGCTGAAATAAAATCTATATGCATAACAATTTTCATTGAAAGAGATTGAGCTGTTGAGTGCTCAAATGGCTTTCACTTTCGGATTACTACATCGCAATTAGGGTTTCAATTGACGAGCATGCCTACCGTATTTCGCATCAATATCAACGAATAACATTTAGAAGTAAACAAATAAATCAAATTCGCATGTAAATAATGAGATCACAAATGAAAACAAAAGTGAATCTACAACAGCTCTACCAAATTGAACAGTTACGAAGACAATATTTAGTTTCATATAAACAACAATTAAGCTAGGGTTTCTGCGCGAACCTCGAGTCTTGAAGTTTAACGGTAGACTTCTTCTCGACCCCAAGGACGACGGTGTCTGTGCCACGAACACCGACGGCGGCGTTACCCTTGCGTACGGCTTCCAAAGCGTATTCAACTTGGAACAGGTGTCCATCCGGCGAGAATACCGTGATAGCTCTATCGTATCTCGCCATTAGATAATGAGATTCTACTGAAGATTTAGGGTTTCTGATTCGAGATTTTAGCTTTGATCCGAGACCAAAAATGCAGAAGCTCAAGTCTTAATAATGGGGGATCTCTCTCGACTTTGGGAGCAAGGCAACTAAATAACAAAAGAAACAGAAAGAGCCCTAAACTTTCAGAAATTCTATTTCTTTCCTAAAATTTGGAAATATTCTATTTCACCCCCAAAAGGTCCAAAACCTTAACGGATAATCCCCGAAGGAGTCACGACACCTGTATGTTTTTTAGTACAATTCAACTCGGAGAAGGTCGCCGCCACTTAGTTTGTAGTCTAGTGGTAAGAGACAAGTGTCCTCTTTGATGAACAAACACGAGAAAACGTGTCTCGAAAATCAATATGTGTTTGTTTCCTTCGTGTTTGATACTTTTGGTCACCTTGCACCGGAGGCCGTCGACACACTGAGTCGTATCCAAAAGGTCATGCATGAAAATATTGCGTCCCCTAGGTCGATGAACGTTGTTTTTACACGTCTAGATTTTGCTATTCAGAAAAGGTTGACAGCGTAACTTGTTGTCCGCGTTTCTTTTATAGGAACTTGAGTCGTGTCTGTGTGTCGCTTTGTATTCCGCAAGTTCACACAATTACCATGAATCTCAAAAGAAAAAAATCTATAATCGTTGTGGTGATAACTGCATAAATTAAGGGGCCACTTTGAATGGCTAAACTTATAGGAATTTGAGATCAATTCACATGACTATCACCATTTGGTCACATATATGTGCTGTCAAATAACCAAATTTAACATTTGGTTTAAGTTACTGATATAATTTCCGTAGACATCATAACACCACATTAAGTATCTATATTTATCTATCTATACCAAGGTTGTGGAAGTCGGAGTCAAGGCAGACGACCTCCTTCGAGAGATTCCTCGAATTCCTCGGGGATTCCTCGAGAGGAGTCGGATCGAATTATTTTTTTTTAAAGAAAAATATATAAAATTATATATAATAATTTATATATATAGAATTATATAACTAGGGAGAGGATCATTTGAGAACCAATTGGGTTTGAGAACTTTTGATAACCATTCTGAGCCACAAGTTATAAATAAGGAAATCCCCCCCCCCCCCCCAATGAATTTAAATGCCTCTCCCCTGAAAATTAGTGGCTCAAAATGGTTCTCAAAAGTTCTCAAAGAAAAAAGTTCTCATTTGAACCTAACCCTATATAACTAAACATAAATATTGTTCAAAAGACAAACATACCAAAAGTCTATTAAAACATTCAAATAGCAAACATACCAAAAAAAACATAATTAAACGTAGATATTAATTACTAGACACTTAGTCACTTAGATCATGCAGTTCATCATTGTTTTGTCCATATTGTTCACCCCTTTGAAGTCCATCATCGGACTCACATTCTTGATCTTCCTCTTCATGCTCCGACTCGAATTCATCCTCAAAAAGCTCTCTCAATCTTGCACTTTTTCGAGGTGCAAGATGTTCATCGCCACCCATGGCTTCATTAATCAACCCATAACTTACTCCCGGCGCAAATTCATTTTCAAATTCATCCACATCACCATCAACAATCCATTCTTGAGCCTCACTTGCATCATTCCCTAGAAGTACTTCTCGACCTCTCGACTCTCTTTTATTATCTTTCTCGATCAAATTTGCATTAAATTGAACATACACAAGATTGTTCAACTTAGCCGCCTCAAGTCTATTTCTCTTTTTTGTATGCACCTACAATTCTTAAATCAATCAATAAAAGTCCGAATGCATACATTGCATTTGAATTAACTTACCGCTTCAAACGTGCTCCAATTCCGCTCACATCCCGAAGAACTAGAGGTTAAAGAAAGTATTCTCATAGCAATTTCTTTCAAATGAGGGGTTGAGACACCAAACATATCTCACCAATTTTCTAAATTTCATAAAAATATATATTATTAAGCACATATAATAGGATATGAAATGTTGAATTAATTTAAAATATAAATTGTGTATACATAAGAAAAACTTAATAGTAATAGAACTAATTAATAATACAAGTAGCATATTCATAGGAATTTTTTTTTAAAAAGCAGAGGTTAGACAAAGGTGACCCGTCACAACGTTATTTTGGCAACGATACTTTGTTTAAATTGTTGTTGTTACTCCACTTGAGTTTTGTATACGGTCTAAGCGATTGTCACTATGATAATTGACATAATATTAGTTTTATTTTACTTGACAAAGAAAAATAACATAAAGAAAATGGGAAATGACCCGCCGCAACGCGCAGGTGGGTCAATTTCTCGTTTTAGATATCGTAAAAAAGCTTCCACATTGTTAAACATTTCCGTCAGACAACAACATAAAAAACTTGTGGCAAATGCGTTTTAAATGGGACAACAACCCTATTTATGGAACCAGTGTCACGGTCGTGGTGAGTGTACATCTGACACCACTGTCACGATCGTCTCTGTCACGATCGTCTCTGACCGACGTTTGATTTTTCAAAATGCAAAATGGGAAAAAAGAAAGGTCGTCCAACCCTATCAGCGACAAGGTCGTCAACAACCGTCTTCATGGTCGTCCACGGCCATTATTTTCTTTTCTTTTTCCCTCCAGAATTTATTTTTATTATTATTAATTTTCCTTTTACCGACTATAAATACCATCTTCACCACATTATTTTCTACTACATGATGGTTTCTTAAGGTTGATTTTGATCGAAACTGCTTTGCTATCATGACATGGTTGATGCAAATAGAATTGCTGGAAGAAATACTAAAAAATAAAGGGCGTGAATTTTATGGATGTCCTTATTGGCGTGTAAGTATAATTTATACTTAAACTAGTCTTTGATACCCGTGTATCGTACGATTAGAGTTAAAAAAATAAAAATAAAATAAACCACTATGGAAAATTTTATTCAACAATATTGAAAAAAATACAAATAAATACAATAATATTCAATAATGTATCTAGTAACATATTGGTAAGAGCTCGTAAGCTCATAATCTTCACTAATTAAAAGAGCATAGAATATATGAATCGCATGAACCTTAAAAAGTCACAATGTAAAGAGGAATGCAAGTTTACATTTTTTTTACTAAGAAAGCCAAGATTATCATATCTAACACAAACACTTTAAGGCTGATGTGCTAAATATGAAAAGCAATGCTTATCAATTCCAAATAAACTTAAGAAACTGATGTGTTCGGAACAACTCCTGAAAATAACTAATTAAACCTAGACCTATTCCTAGACCTAGACACACCTAATTTTACCGAAACTCCTAAACTAGACCGAACCTACAGGCAAGTGTACATATCGGTGGCAGTATAGCTACAGAAGACCGGATATCGAACCCTAAGGACACTAAATAAACAAGACTTAACCTAGACCTAAGAATGGAAACTTGAGATGATTTTTGTTTTTAGGAATTTAAAAGAACTAAATTAACTAACTCAACAACTAACGACCGAAAGCAGGAAAACTCAGGAAATAATCAGACACGAGAAAGACACCACCTACACCTAGAATCCCAACCAGTACTTACAACTTAATCTGGCTATGACAACTTTGATGGAAGCTAATTCACCTTTTAAGTCCTTCTTAGCAAATGTTCCTAACGTTCGGACATGAGTTCACCTTATGGGTACATCCAACCTCAACTAGACCTAACCACCCTCGAAACAATCTTAGGCACCCTAGGCTAGCAGGAACTACCACTAATTAACACAATTGACACAAAATAACGAATTAACTAATATCCTAGGGCATCCCTCTCCCGATGGCGATGTGATCCTATTCCACTAGTCAACCCGACTACCCGACCTAGCTATCACCTCCCGGCTTGTCTAACTAAAGCTGCACACAAGATTCAAGGCAATCACTAAAATACTAAACTATGATAATCAAGACAGATAATCAAATCAATCACAAACACACAGTCACGCAATCGATTACCCAACCCAAACCGAAAGACATTCGCAGGCTAAGCAGTTTAGTAAGTTAATTCAAATCCTAATTCTAGTGGTCATATGCATACAATCATGTTAACAATGGAGTTGAATAGAAACAATACATCAATCAAGTTGTCAAAACCAAATAAAGTCGTAAATACTAATTGTTCATCCAAACGGTCTAGGTGGTGATAAACGCCTAGCCAACAATCATATTCTTGACAGAAAAAATAATAAAGTCTAAAACTTGGTTCAAGAACATAGTTTGATTAAGTGATTACAAGAAGTGAGAAAGGAATCGAAACCCGGAATTAAAGATAATAGTCCAATAAATTGATCCCGAATGCTTCTTCCCGATCCTTAATCTTCTCTCCCGTCCAAAATATTCTCACAGTTGCTCTTTGCGGCTGAAAATCAATTGTCGAATCCCTCTCTTAAAGTAATTGTCCTCTGACTCTCTCCTCCGCCGGGTTATATTTATGACCTCCTCCCTTTTCTAATTGTTGCCGTCAAGAGGTTTTAAGTACGTAGGGTTTTAATTTTTTTATACGTTCCTTCACGTGCAAGCTTTTCTTATAATATTTTTGTTGTTGCCTTCCTAATAAAATTCATATGTTCTCTCGTCCCTTTTCCAAAGTCGCATTAAATCAAAATAGATTTTCACATATTTACAATTCAGCCCTTCAACTTCTATTAGTTCAACCATTCCAGTCCTCCATCTTTCTTAATTGACACGCCAACCCTCGACTTTCATAATTAATTCTTCTAGCCCTTAAACTTTGATGAAATCTCATACCACCCCCTTGGGCAATTATACCAACCTGCAACGAATATATTTAACCATTTTGAGCACAACTGACAAAATAAACACAATTGAAAATAAGAGACTCAAACTCACACCAAAATATATAAAAATGACTCAATACCACATTATGACTCAAATAACAATTAAATATATAAAAACCAAATAAAATGACGCAAAACCAACTCAAATACTATACAAAATACAAGGGAAATCTAGATGTGTTTAGTATACATCAAACATCCCCACACTTACTCTTTTTTCGTCCTCGAAAAATACTGCAATGGAATCATAACCAGGAGATTGACTTCTAAGTATTCAACATTTATATATATCAATCCACCATACTATTCCACAATCCAAAACGTAATAACACACTAACTACAATTGCCGATATTTCGGTCCGACTAAACCCAACCACCGACCTTTTGTTTCGCCCCCATGTGTTTATGAAATTACCGAATATAAGCTCAGTCTACCTATGGGTCCCACTAAAGAAAGCTCAAGTTCAACCTACTACCGAATTATAATCAGACAAAGCAAAGGGTATTAATGATTTAAATTTTATATTCTCCAACCCCCCTTAAACCAGATACTAGGATATCCAAAGAATAGATAATTGATGGAATGAACACTTTTGAGCATTCATTCTCTAATCTACCATATTTTTTTTCTTTTTTTTTCATTTTTTTATATATATATATAACTCTAATTGGTCACTTTTACCTAAAATTACCAACGGACATCATCAGAGGCATTCTTTTCGAGATGCTATCCTCAAAATCATACGTGAGTATTTTGCCCGCGAGATCCAGAACATCATCAGAGGTACTTACCACGGGATACCATCCTTAGTTCGTACATGAGTATTTTGTCCATTCACTCTAATTTATTAACCAAATTATTAACTACATGCTCATTGGATATTCTAAGGACATAGGAGTATCTAGCCTAAAGCGGTCTCTTTCCTCTTAATCATCAGATTCAGAATTCCTATCACTCCTAAAATGGGAATCCACTAGCAGACTGATTAACATATTTATACAACAATAAACACACAGACTATTTAAGCTACTCCTAGATCAGCTGGGCCTACCGACACATCATAGTTTAGTAATGCTTTCCATTCTCACCATACTTTACCACATTACCATATTATTGACTTTTATTCATTATTTTAACATTTAAGCACAAAATTAGAAAACCAATTCCCAGTTTTACCTATCATTTTCCATTATGTTGCAGCCAAAATCTTGGACATTTTCGAACAATTTTTTCAAGTTTTTTTTTTTGTTGGATTTTTGAATTTTATGACTCAAATAAAACACACCAAAAATAAATAAAAGACTCAAGACGCAAGTCTCCCATCCCCACACTTAAACGACACATTGCCCCCAATGTGAGATGAGATAAAATAAAATAGAAAGAAAAATAAACACTCTAAAATAAAAGTAATATATAAAAAAAAGAATGCAACGAAAAATAAAAAGGTAATTAGAACACACTCCCCTGATCTTTAATGTGGATGAATGACAGGCGAGGTTGTACCAGCAGGTCCTCCATTGAACTTCATGATCATCTAAGCGCAAATATCATTTGACCTGCAAGACCAACACGAAACAAAAAGACTCGACACAAAAACAGTTAATCACGAAAAAATTAAAAAAGAATAATAAAAAATTGCAGAAATTAAAGATTAATTTACAAACTATACAACCCGGACACTAATCTTTTCAGCACAAAACTATAGAACAACCTCCTAACTCACTATCCGGAGGCTTCGCCTTCACATCTCTCAAAACCAACTTACCGGTTACCACCCGGTTTCTAACCACACAACTACCAACTAACCAACCACTAAATCTCGTCAAAGCTAATGACTTTTTAACTTTCCAATGCTTAAAACGACCCGGTAGAAACCTAATTCGACCTATGAAACTCATTTCCGGGTCATTTTCACCTATATCTACCAACAACCTCCCCACACTTGGTCTATGCACAATCTCCTCATCTAACTTACCTAAATCACCAAGTGTGGCCTTTCTAGAATCAAGCTTAACCATCAACGCCTCCTCATTCACCAAATCACTCCCGGGTTCATCTAATGGGTCAAAAATCTCTTCTTTATCAACTAACCCCCCGGGATCCTCCCCAAACTTGGGGTCTATCACTACCCAGTCATCTAGATTTTTCTCATCATCTCTAACCTCCCAAGTGGTGGGTTCTACTACCTTCTCATCTTCACCTAACCGATTACCTATCATCACCTCCTTCCTAGTAACTAAATTGACACAACGATCGACACATGACCTAAAAGATTCTAATAAGCACACAGACTCGTTGTCCTTCTCCTTCGATCTACCAACCTGAAAACTCACACTCTCACTATCAACTCTCAAAGTAATTGTACCCTCAAAAGCATCAACTAAGGCACGGGCAGTCCTAAGGAAAGGTCTACCTAGAATTAAAGGGCATTTTGCATCATAATCAGTATCAACAAGCACAAAATCAACAGGGAACAAAAAATTGTCAACTTTAACAAGCACATTTTCTACAATTCCCCTAGGTGTCACCACAGATCTATCAGCTAATGAAATGGTCATTCGGGTCGGGGCAGGATCTCCTAATCCTAGGTGCTGAAAAATAGAATATGGCATGACATTAATTGAAGAGCTACCAAAAACACAAGGAATGGTGAATGTTCCCGGATCAGTTAATTTCTCGGGTAGCCTATTCTGGACAATTGCAGAACATTGAGCATCAAGTTGAATTTTAGATAAAGCCTCTAACTTCTTTTTATTAGATAACATTTCCTTCAAAAATTTGGCGTACTTAGGCATCTTTTGTAATACTTCGGTGAAAGGTAATGAGATCCTAAGTGACCTAAGAAGTTCTAAAAATTGACCATATTCTTGAGCGTTCTTTTGTTGAATCAATCGTTCAGGGTATGGTACACGCTTGAGGTCCTCCGCTGTAATCGGTTGAGGTGCAAATCTAACTCTCTTCTTTTCCTTAGCTGCCTCCCACTTCATCGGCTTCTCTCCAGCTGGTGGTTCTTTAACTCCCTCCACCTCCACGTTCGGTGCTGTACTTGCTGGCCTTACACTCTCGTGCACCTTCCCGTCGAGAGTCTCCAACTCTATCTCCTCATCAACCGGTTCCTCCTCAACTACCGGTGATGGACTCTCTAGAACTCGACCACTTCGTGTGGTAACCGCATTAACCGACGCGTTGGGGTTTTTATAGGTACTACCAGAAAATTGACCCCCACGGTTAGATAACTCCTTCACTTGCTTAGCTATGTCACCCATGGTCCTCTGTAGATCCAGAAAAGCTGCCTGTTGGTTTCTCAAAAGTGTATCATGCTCCATCAGCTTTTTCTGGGTTCCCTCATCTCTCGCGACTAACTGCTGTAAAATCTGGGTTTGATTCATGATCAGCTCCGTAAGCTCCTTTGTAGTCGGTCCCTCGTTTCCTCCATTGCTCTAATTATATCTCGATTGAAAGCCAGGTGGGTTGCTTCCATCTCTCCATCCCGAATTCTGACTACTCCTCCACCCGGACTGAAAAGAATTACCTAACTGGTTTCGGTTTTCGATGTACTCCACCTGCTCAGCGGAAGCGAGAGGGCAGTCGCGGGTGTCGTGAGCTCCATGACATAGCTCACATTTGGCCTGCTGTTTGAGCTGCATATCGCGGACCTGCTTCTCTAGTGCATCGATTCGGGCTTGAGCAGAGGTATCTAGACTTACCTGATGGACTCCCCTAAGCGTAGAAGATGACCTAATGGGTGCTAACGTGACGATCCTACGGTCTCCTAGGGTTTGCTGCTCAGCCACTGCGAAACTCTCAAAACGATTTTTGCATTCTTCGATTGTGAGTTTCTCCATCATATGCCCTCCAGCTGAAATGTTGAACTCTCTCTGCACGGCGTATGTCAAACCGTTATAGAATTTTTCGATGATCGCCCATTCCGTCAACCCGTGTTGCGGATACCTGCTGAGAAGAGTGTTGAAACGCTCATACGCTACAGAATAAGGCTCGTCGGGATCCATGCGAAAGCTGTGAATTTCCTCCCGAGTACGCGAAGCCTTCGCTGGAGAGTGATATTTCTTTAAGAATTTTTGCTTCAAATCTGCCCAGGTGGCAATCGAATTAGGAGGAAGCGTCTGCAACCAAACGGCCGTTTTAGATGTGAGCGAGAATGGGAACAACCGTAGGTATATAACATCATCCGTAACTCTGGTGAGCCCGAATGTGTTACAGACACGCACAAACCTCGAAAAGTGAGTTGGTGCGTCTTCATCTTCACGTCCGCTGAATTGAACAGTGTTAGATAGCGCGTTGATGACGTGAGATGGAATCTGCCAGTTGGCAGTAGCGGTGATGGTAGTGGGTGCGATAGCGAAGCTAGCATCGTCGAAACCGACACTAGCCTGCTGGTGGACGGTGCGTCGTTCAGCCATGAAAAGAAAATTAGGTATCTAAAAAAAATGACTACGAAAAATAAAAAAATATGAAAATAAAAAAAACTAGACTCAAGAAAAAAAACCTAAAGGAAAGCTAGGCGCAACAACCAAAAAGACTCAAAATTCCTAGACGACCTAGTTAATCTTGCTATTGCCAAGTGTCCCCGGCAACGGCACCAAAAACTTGATGTGTTCGGAACAACTCCTGAAAATAACTAATTAAACCTAGACCTATTCCTAGACCTAGACACACCTAATTTTACCGAAACTCCTAAACTAGACCGAACCTACAGGCAAGTGTACCTATCGGTGGCAGTATAGCTACAGAAGACCGGATATCGAACCCTAAGGACACTAAATAAACAAGACTTAACCTAGACCTAAGAATGGAAACTTGAGATGATTTTTGTTTTTAGGAATTTAAAAGAACTAAATTAACTAACTCAACAACTAACGACCGAAAGCAGGAAAACTCAGGAAATAATCAGACACGAGAAAGACACCACCTAGACCTAGAATCCCAACCAGTACCTACAACTTAATCTGGCTATGACAACTCTGATGGAAGCTAATTCACCTTTTAAGTCCTTCTTAGCAAATGTTCCTAACGTTCGGACATGAGTTCACCTTATGGGTACATCCAACCTCAACTAGACCTAACCACCCTCGAAACAATCTTAGGCACCCTAGGCTAGCAGGAACTACCACTAATTAACACAATTGACACAAAATAACGAATTAACTAATATCCTAGGGCATCCCTCTCCCGATGGCGATGTGATCCTATTCCACTAGTCAACCCGACTACCCGACCTAGCTATCACCTCCCGGCTTGTCTAACTAAAGCTGCACACAAGATTCAAGGCAATCACTAAAATACTAAACTATGATAATCAAGACAGATAATCAAATCAATCACAAACACACAGTCACGCAATCGATTACCCAACCCAAACCGAAAGACATTCGCAGGCTAAGCAGTTTAGTAAGTTAATTCAAACCCTAATTCTAGTGGTCATATGCATACAATCATGTTAACAATGGAGTTGAATAGAAACAATACATCAATCAAGTTGTCAAAACCAAATAAAGTCGTAAATACTAATTGTTCATCCAAACGGTCTAGGTGGTGATAAACGCCTAGCCAACAATCATATTCTTGACAGAAAAAATAATAAAGTCTAAAACTTGGTTCAAGAACATAGTTTGATTAAGTGATTACAAGAAGTGAGAAAGGGATCGAAACCCGGAATTAAAGATAATAGTCCAATAAATTGATCCCGAATGCTTCTTCCCGATCCTTAATCTTCTCTCCCGTCCAAAATATTCTCACAGTTGCTCTTTGCGGCTGAAAATCAATTGTCGAATCCCTCTCTTAAAGTAATTGTCCTCTGACTCTCTCCTCCGCCGGGTTATATTTATGACCTCCTCCCTTTTCTAATTGTTGCCGTCAAGAGGTTTTAAGTACGTAGGGTTTTAATTTTTTTATACGTTCCTTCACGTGCAAGCTTTTCTTATAATATTTTTGTTGTTGCCTTCCTAATAAAATTCATATGTTCTCTCGTCCCTTTTCCAAAGTCGCATTAAATCAAAATAGATTTTCACATATTTACAATTCAGCCCTTCAACTTCTATTAGTTCAACCATTCCAGTCCTCCATCTTTCTTAATTGACACGCCAACCCTCGACTTTCATAATTAATTCTTCTAGCCCTTAAACTTTGATGAAATCTCATACCACCCCCTTGGGCAATTATACCAACCTGCAACGAATATATTTAACCATTTTGAGCACAACTGACAAAATAAACACAATTGAAAATAAGAGACTCAAACTCACACCAAAATATATAAAAATGACTCAATACCACATTATGACTCAAATAACAATTAAATATATAAAAATCAAATAAAATAACGCAAAACCAACTCAAATACTATACAAAATACAAGGGAAATCTAGATGTGTTTAGCACACATCAGAAACTATGAACAAAAACAAACCTATAAAATTATATAACAACAAAGGGTGATCATCATTTGATTGTGAACCATTGGTAGAGTATTTTCAAAGATGATCCAAACATACTAATTACTGGATTTGTTCCATTTATTACCCTCGCCTGGACAACAGAATTACACTTTTATTCTTCTAATAAACTACACTTTTATCTTACCTAATCATATTTGTATTACAAACTTTGGAAAGCCAAGAACACAGATTTAAGAATAACAACCAAAACATTACCCTAATATACAAAATTCAACCAGCATACTATTCGTCTTAATTATATAATATTAGTTATGCATCAGTTACAATCCTTTCAAGCTTACCTAAACATATTATATTAATATTTATAGTTGCATTAGACAGTTGTACGTTACAAGCCTTTTTTACTTTGTGAGTAATTGAGGATTTGAGGTATTTGAGCCAGCCACATACGTCTTTTACCACCACATGCTTTCAAATCCAGTCGGTGTTATCTCTCTCTCTCTCTTTCTCTTACCTAGGGTATGTTTGGGAGTGCTTATTTGAGTGTAAAAGTGCTTTTAGTTAAAAGCACTTATTAACTTATAATTTTTTCAAAAAGAGTTTTAAAAAAATTGTTTGGAAATTGTTTGGATTAGTTTTGTGGTAGGAAAAGTCACCAAGTTGTTTTTTTTTTAAAAAAATTATCTTATTAATATAAAATGACCAATATGGGAGAAAGTGATAAGGTCTTGTGGGTAAAAAAGGTGGGTATATTAGTAATTTTCATTTCAAAAGTCAAAAGGAGCTTTAAAAGTCAAGTTTTCTTGGCTTTTGGAACATGAATTTTTTCTTCTTGTCAAAAAGTTAAAATCAAAAGTGCTTTTAGAATACCCAAACAATATTTTTTAACTTATTGGCTTTTCAAAAAGCTAACAAGTCGATCGACGCATTCTCTATTTTCATCGGAGGAGGGGTAAACGATAAGGAGATGAGGAGGAGGAAGACGATGAAGAACTCGAAGCTGTTGACGGATGTTGATTTCGATGAACTTAAAAACGGAGCCGCCGCCGGTGAGGAGCAGGATGAAGACGACCATGGCGATTGCTTCCTTTGAGCCTTTTCGTCAGTCGGGTTCTTTTCTGGTGGTTAGATCATCCCCATTTTCATGAGGATTACTTCACAGGGTATCTTTTAATTTTCTTCATGATTTGTTAATTGTTAACTTTACCATTCTCTTTTCAGTGGCTTTGAGACCTGGAGGTCCAAGAGTAACTAGATAGTTTCCCACCGTAAGACTCTACAACTATATAGAGAGGTCATTGGTGGCTACCGGTGTATCGTTACCTTAGCCATAGGTGAGTCTGCTCAATAATTTCTAATAATGTAGTTTTGATTCCTCTTTTTTAGTTAAATGCTTAATTTTACTCCAGTTTTGTTGTTCGTTGGTTCGTTTAATGTTGTTGACTGTCGAATTTCAATTTCTTCCCCGATTGAATGAGGCATGCTCTTTCTACAATTTAGTTTATTTCAGTTTTGTATTTTTTATTTGGGTCTTCTATTTTGTTCTTACCTTTGTATGTCAAGTGGCATTCTCTGATGCTAATTCGGTTAATTGATTTGTTTTTACCTATATAGTAGCATGCTTATTTGGTTGCTGATGTTGTTTTGCTTTCTTAATTTAAATTCTTTTTGCCTATATAGTAGTATGCTTAGTTGGTTGTTGATGTTGTTTTGCTTTCTTATGTTTGCATTCTTATGTTTGCAGGTTATTCACTTCTGTGGTTTTACTTTTGTAGTTGTGCTCCTTATCTGTGAGTTATCTCTGAACATAAATCTTTAGTTTATTGCATGTTTTTTATGTTGTCTTGGTATGTGTTTTTTATATGCTTCTTTGTTTATTGTTTATGAGTTCTTTGTGATGGATGTTTAGTCACTTATTGCTAAAAAGATGAGGGTTGATGTTGACTTATCTTCTTGCTTTTGTATATATAAGATGATGTGCTTGATATGTTTATGTATTTTGCTTTTTACCTATATGAATATTTTTTAGATCTTTCTTGGTGTTAATGGTTTCTGTTTCCACTTGCTACTTGACTTCTCTGTGTTGATCTGATGGCTATGTCCGGTGTGAAACCTTCTCGCAAGAGAAAGGGTGTTTATGTTGATAATGATCCTTATGCTGCTATGCCTGCTTCCTCTGCTCAATCTTATTCTGCTGCTAAAATTGGGTCGTAGGCTGTCTGTGATCCTCCTAAATGTGTACTAATAGGTTATGTAGATACCGGGGTATCATCAGAAACTTTAGTTCAGCACCCTAGGTTACGTAGTGCGGGTTCTCAACTTGTTTTTTATGCCAGCAAGGAAAAGGCTTTTCAAGAGCTCAGGTACAGTAGCCAAAAAAATTAATTGCCATAACACACAAAACATTACACATTTAACCTTATATTTTGGATGAAATAGATACAAGTGAGGGCTGTGGCAAGAAGAAAACGAGCAGCAAATAGGGGAAAGTGGTAACAAGCAGTTTGAAACTATCAGTTATAGCTTTTGAGTGTGGATAGCATCGTATGGGTAGCGATCAGCAATGGTAGCGCGAAGTTGAAGCTAGCAAGCTTTTTGATCTAACTTTTTGATATGCATGTGTTGCATATATGTTTGATCATGAAGTTTGTTGGGTACATAGTATGTAATATAGCCACTAGCTACTAGAAATCAGCTTGCTATTCAACTTTGTTATGCAATATGCATATGTATAGTCCTTCTATAGACAGTTGTATGGTTGATGTTTTTTTGGGAAAAACCTGGGTGTCATATATCGTAATATCGCTACAAACATATATTATGCTTCTGTTATTTTTAAATATTACTGCATATTTAGATACTCATCGTAATTTAAAAACTTAAAATTCAACCTCGAGACAATTTAAAGGCAGTTTTATTTAAAGTTTTTTGCTAATGTATGTAGACAGTACCAGAGCAATGGATATATTTGCTGCTGGCATAATCTTTTTGGTCTATGTTATTAGCAAGTTTAGAAAATATTGGTGGTGATCATTGCTTACTGCATCTATAAGCAACAACCGCCAAACTGTGTCTATGCCTTCTAATGTTATATTCTCATATTTTTGTTAGGCATATAGTTATTAAACATTACCTTCAATTATCTATTGGTATTAGTTCAATAGAACTGGTAACACTTATTTCCAAGCTCCGCTTTGGTTATTATCATTCATGATTAGGAAAAAAGACAACTCAAAGCATAAACGACGGACACGGAATCGCCTCCGCGGTAACGCGCGGGTTGAAACATCTAGTAAGTCATAAAGCACATCAATGCTTACAGAATTCAGAAGTATATGTATTAGGCTTACTTTAAAAAAAGGGTAAAATAAATTGAGAACTTAAACGCAGAACATAAAGAGTAACAATTTAAGTTGAAAGTCAACTAAAAACTTAAGCATAGCACATAAAGCATATTATAAATCAAAACTAACCTGCATATCGTAATTAAAGTCGGATATTTCGTAGTTTTTACACAATTATGCACATGTATAAAAAGTTGGAAATTGCCTGATCATAGTTAAAAACTTCCTCCGATGCATGATCACCTGAAATGTACCAATGACTAAACGTCCACCCCGACGACTATGCAAGTTCCAAATTATCAAGACCCCTTGATAAAGACATCTCACTAAGTGATCTTTCATAAAATGATATCTCTATTTTGATGGTGAGTCTTGGTTTATCCAGAAGTTTTGTTTTAACAACAAATTTATATTATTTGAAATTTGATAACTTGATATGCAGTTTTGATTTATCATGTTTTAGGGCTATATAATCCTTTGATGGTGAGTCTTGGTCTCTACCAACCTGCGCCCTTGGTCATGGCTTCCACACCCACCTCCCACTACTTCCTTCTTGCTGCTTCCAAATCGCAAATTCACGGCTTCTAGAAGCAGCCTCAAGCCGTGATGTGTGTGTGTGTGAGATATTCAATGCAACCAAGCCTTGTGGCTTCCTTTTTCCAAGTTTCCACCATACCCACTAATTGTGGCTTCAAAGGCTTCATTTCCATTAAATTGAGTTATCATCATATTAGTGGCTTAAAAATTTAAAGTCACATTACTCCATCTCAACCATAACAATCATAACGAAATATTTCAGTCTCATAGTGTTCAACATAGCAATATACAACTTTTTACAAAACCTACAAGAAGTCGAAGAAAAAAGAAGTTTTCATGAATCATGAGTGGGCCGAATCTCAAACTAGTGTGGGCCGAAGCCCAAACGCTTAGAGCAACAAGCAGCGAACAGGGTAGGCGGGTAGCTCTACAGCTCGCCTTCTTCTATGCTTCGGAAAACTCTTATCGTCGGCAATTTCCAGAAAGGTAAGCCTTCAATGGACTCTCAATTGACAGAAGTACATGGAACATCTAATTAGGTTTTACATAAGATGTCAAAATTATTATAATGGATGTGATTCCAAGGGCATGGAAGCAACCTCTAACCTTCCATTGCCAGATGTGTTTCTTCAGTTTCTCAATGAAAACGGAATCGATCCTTCAATTTATAGGCCCGTGGTTTTCTCCCTTGTTATGTCAGGTATCTTCTAATCCTTACTTACTTCGATAGTAAGTCGCATTGTCAAAAATGAAGAGTAAATATTTGGAAAATGGATTTTAATAATACAAGTTTTACCTAATTAGCCGATAATAATACGAGTTTCAAAATTTCCTCACAATAATACCAATTTTATAGGTATTGGATTATAATGATACACCGTTAGTTTTTTACTAATGGTGTTACTGGTTTGCTGACGTGACATTTAATGTGTTTTTTTTAATAATTATTATAGTAGAGGGACTTATTTTGTAATATTTATAAACTTTATTTCTATAAAGATAAAAAGAAAAAAAGAAAGAAAAGAAAGAAAAGATAGAAGAAGGAGGTCGACGGTCCCCTCCCCTCCTCAGCGTCATTCCGGCACCCTCTTCGGCGACAACGACATTCCGACACCCTCTCCGGCGACATCGGGCGAGTTCCTTTCTCTTCTCTTCTGCGGCGGCTCAAGACCCGATTAGGGTTCCGACGATTTAAAAATAGCGGTGGCGGAATTAGAAGCACGAAGCATCATTTGGTAAATTAAGGTTTGGACAGAGATGATGGTGGACTGAGGCGGTGGTGACCTGTCGATGGTGGTGGTTGGTGGGGTTTGAGGGTTCCGACAGAGATGGTGATGATGTCATTGGTGTGGTGATGGGGGAGAGACGGGGAGCCACAGAGAAGAAGAATGGGGTAGACGTGGGTTGTAACCGGTTGAGGTCCGGCGCCGCTCTTGCGCTCGCCTCTGGCGCCGCTCTTGCGCTCGCCTCCGGCGCCGCTCTTGCGCTCGCCTCCGGCGCCGCTATTGCGCTCGCCTCCGGCGGCGCTAGTGGCCTTAAGCTCGACTGACGATTGCAGGGGTGGACAAGTGAGAGTGGTGTATGGTGGTGGCTGGTGGGGAAGACGATAAGGGACTTAAAGAAATTAGATATCACATTATTAGGCACCACATGGCCGGAGGCCGGTCAGAGCCTCGCCGGAGGCCGGTCAGAGCCTCGCCGGAGGTGCTGCTCTTGTTCTAGAGGAGAGGAGGGTTGCCGGATATGGAGGGGGTTGGGTTTTTTTTGTTATTTTTTTTTATTTTGTTTTTTAACCTAAATCTTATAAGAGTTTACAAACTAGTCCTTCTCTTTTATGACTTGTTTAAAGAATGCCACATAGGATCAATGTCAGCAACCACGTCAACAACCACTAACACCATTAGTAAAAAACTAATGGTGTATCGTTATAATCCAATACCTATTAAATTGGTATTATTGTGAGGAAATTTTGAAACTCGTCTTATTATCGGCCAATTAGGTAAAACTTGTATTATTAAAATCCATTTTTCCTAAATATTTACTTAAACTTTTGATATTGAATGAAGATGACAATGGACGAACAACACATTAAATAGTCTATAAATCTGTATTTCAATTTGAAAATTTTATTTATAACTTTTTCTTAGTTTCTTTTTAGTTTTAATTTAAATAATGAAATGTACTATATTATTATAGTACATTTTAGTTTTGACATTTTTTTTAAATTCAACTGTGTGATGCACGGGTTTAAAAAACTAGCACATTAATATAGCGAGGTGCCCCCTTGCAATGTGGCGAGAGAGTGGGAGACACAACACACCAAGACACCGGTAAAACATTTAAATAATTAATTGGTGAAATCTCATATAAATTTAAAAGTTTATAAAATAAACTAAATACGAAATCATATAAAATAAAAAACGATTTTAAGAATTTAGTCAGTAAATTGATTGTTTATATGATTAGATTTATAAAATAATTATTATTAATTGTTTATTAAGTTATTTTGTTTTTTATTTTATTTAATTACATAATTAACAAAAATAATTTTACCCTTTAAACTCTTAAAAATTAATATAAAAAGACATTCTCGTCGGTCTCAAATACACATAAAAAAAAATGTTCCGGTAACCATGACGCCATGAGTGACCCTTCAGGTCAAACCCCGGCCATTTCTTCCACCTTAGTAGTTGAACCACCTCCTTCCTCACCACCAATCGGCTCTTCAGAACCACCAGCACCTCGACTGGCCTTTTTTCCGGTCCAATGTTCGGGCTACCAATTTGTCACCACCTGTTCTAACATCACTTTCTTTATCAGCAAATATTCCGATCGACATTTGTCTGCCACCGCCGCCACCACCACCACTATATATTCCTTCGTTTTCGTAAACATTAAAAGCAGTGATATTGAAGTAATCGAGTCTATTTGTATCCCGCCCATACTCTAGGTTTTCCAAATTATCATCACCATTATCCACGCTGCGACTATAAGCACGGATGATATTTGGCCTAGACAATTTGACGGGACGGGGTAAGGGATCTTCTCCGTCCCGCATGTTAATTGTCCGGCCTAAAATACCGTCCGGGTCGGGTAATGTCCAAATTGTTTTCTGGACTTTATTATCTCTCAATCTTCCGCCCATTTGCTCCGCCATGAGTAAGAAGTTATCGCCGATTTGGTTTATTTTTTTCTCCTCTTCCCGACACTATTTATCCTCCGGGACATACTCTGAGTAGCACACTGACTTTGACCCAGGTTCAATTCACCTTCTAAGAAATTTCTAAAACCTCTTAGCAGCACACCGTATTTGTAAATTTCATAGTTTCTTTATACTTTCAAATATATTATTTTATTAGCAAGTTACAAGCTTACTTTTTCCGCTACTAAGGTTGGTGATGTTTTGCCTCTAATTAAAACATCATTTGGGAACTCAAGTAGTCAAGTTCAAACCCGAGAAAATGTAATATATGAAGTCTAATTTAGGAGTAAGATATGTTGTCATTAAAAAAAGTAATGTATTCTCCTTATCAAAGTTTATGTATTAATAGTATGTTAGGTTGTCGTTTTAAAAAATAACTTCTTAAAAAGTGAAATTTATAAATGATTGTAAATGCAACACTAGTTTGTTTTTTAAAAAAAATTGTGATTAATTTGAGAATGTTGTAGTCGCAAAACTAGCTATAGCTTGCTGGCTAGTTTTACCGCGAGTGACTAGTTTGCGACCTAATTTAGTGTCTGTTTTTATTTTTTTATTTAATAATAAATATCATATATTGTCAAATATCTGAATATTTATCTATGAAGATAGATAAAACTGCGAGTACTACTGATCTCGATGAATTGAATACAATTGTTGTTAGGAAAGTATATCGTCCCCTAAATTTTGGGTTTACAACTCTTAAATTTATACTACTCAAAAGGGAATGATTCATATGGTTATGTCACTAACTGAATGAAAGCGACCTATCTCCTCTCATTGACCTCTTGATTCATGCATTTCCCCTACGAACAAGTATGAAATCGATGGTTGAGAGATTCGGTAGTCCTGCTCCGTGACGTCATCACATATAACACTAATGGAGGACATGTGTTGGTCACGCAGAGGTTCTTTGAACCGGGCTTTGTTTGCACATGTGCACTATTTAGTATTATCATTAGTACCATAAATATTTTAGTGTTTTTTATAAGTTTTTGACATAAGGAGTGTTTTTTGCATGATAATTCGACTTTGTGCTTTACTAATGATAATGATGCACATGTGCAACACATGAAAAAAATACGAAATGTTAATTCTTTTCTAATTTTTTTCCAGAATTAAAGATAACATAATTCTAAGACTTTTGGTGTTAATTTTATGAAAAAAAAAATTAGCGTATGAATAAGTTATGTAGGTTTTAAAATTGGTTTTTACGTTTTCGTAATAAAAAGTGTTTTCGCATGATTCTTACCCTATATATATATATATATATATATATATATATATATATATTCACATGTTATTTCATGATTTTATGTGACAATGCGTCATGTGATATTACTTAACATTTTTATTATTTTATGTGAGTCTATACATACCGTTAGTCAAAATATATATTCCCTTATATATCAATTTGCATAACATGTCAGTCTCACAAGCAGGGACTATTCCTACACACGTTTTTTTGTCATTTGTTGAGCATGGCGGTGTCCAGTGACTCATTACATGTGATGCTTCTCTTTCTTACATGTGATGCTCTCTCTTTCTTATTTATGCCATTTATCTCTTCTCTCTCATCATTTGAGAGTGCAGGTTCTTTACCCCTCCATCTTCAATGTTGCTTTCTCTCTCTTAAAATCTCCAAGATCTGTCTCTCTCTCTCTCATATTTGGTAAGGCGAATCGATATCTTAACGCCGTCGATGCTCCGGTAACGTGTGAGCGGCTATGTGGCTGATCCGTTCCCGTTGAGTCAGCTTTTTTATGGAAGCGCCGGCTTGGTGGCCGTCGGCGTGCGCGATCTCTCTGCATGAGGTTGTGCCCCGATGTGTCGCCGTAGGTGTAGCGCCGTCGTTGCGCCGCCGCCGACTTTTCATTGAATTGGGGGCCTTTGGCTTCAGATCTGTTATCGTGGTCGCCGGTATAATCTACCTTTGTGGTTGATTTTGGTGGGTTTTATGATACGAAGACGGAATCGCTGTTCACCGTTTTGTGCGAGCGATCTGAAAGGGAATCGACGTTGCTTCGATTTTGTTGTCGGCATGCGACATTTGATTTGGGCAAATTCAAGCATTTCTTTTTAGTTGATTAACTTTTCTTTGATTTGGGCAAATTAAAGCATGTTTAACATTTCTTTTCATTTTAAACTTTTCTGATTTGCTTTTGATTTTTTTGTGGGCAAATTACTTTTAGTTATTTTCTGATCTGTTTTCAGTTTGATGGTTAATATGAAGCGGAATTTTTTACGTTGTATGGATTATTGCTTTTTGAGGGATTTTCGATTAATGCTCTACTTGGGCTATGATGATTTCATTGCTATGGAAACCACTGATGTACAACATTGTTATGGTTTGGTTGTTGTTGTCGTTTGATTATGTGATACAACATTGTTATGGTTCATGTGTTTGTTACTGTCTGATTTGTTACATGCTTTTATCTAAAACGTGGGTTGGCGTTCTTCATGGTTGAGGCAATGATGAAATTTTCCGGAGCCCTTTGTTGCTTTTAAATCTTATCATGGTTAAAGTTGGCTGGTGATCTGTTTGATGAAAGTTGGTTGTCTTTGTTTTTACTTGATAGTGGGCTTTTGTTCTTGAAGGTTCATGTGAGACAATGATGAAAGTCTGATAGTGGGTTGGTATTCTTGAAGGTTGGGGCAATGATGAAAATTTTCTGAGCCCTTTGTTGCTTTTCAATCTTATCTTGGATAAAGTTGGCAGATAATTTGCTTGATGAAACTTGGTTGTCTTTGTTTTTACTTGATAGTGGGCTTTTGTTCTTGAAGGTTCATGTGAGACACTGATGAAAAACTGATAGTGGGTTGGTATTCTTGAAGGTTGGGGCAATGATGAAAATTTTCTGAGCCCTTTATTGCTTTTCAATCTTATCTTGGATAAAGTTGGCTAATAATTTGTTGGATGGAAGTTGGTTGTCTTTGTTTTCACTTGATAGTGGGTTGGTCTTCTTGAAGGTTCATGTGAGGCAATGAAGAAATTTTTCTAAGCCTGAGTTGTTGGCGAAGAGTTCCTTGCTTAAACTTCCCTCGAGATTTATTTGGTCAGTGTTGGTTGGATTTGTTTTTTTGCTTCATATTGATTGGTGTTTGATTGTTTCTGTAATGGGACTAACATTCGTGATGGCTTGGGTTGTGATGATAACATCTGTTTGGGCCTTTGCCTTTGGATTGTGTTGTTTTTCTTTACAAAGCTTTCTTTGCTTCTTAAAAATTATCTAATATTTTAATTTTACTCTCTTGCAGATCATGCATGCACTTCTTTTTTAAGTGGACCAGGGAATTTGTATTTGGACGAGGTATTATGCTATACGAATTTGTAGGAGTTGTGATGACTTGATCTGAACCCTTTGAGGTTTAGTATTTTCTTGAGGCTGTTATGGTTTAATTAGATAGTTTTACGGTCATTTTAGTGTTTTTGGTGGCTATGATGATCATCTAAGCCCTTAAATGTTACCTACAATTCTAGAGGCAGTGATGATTTAATCTGAGCCTACAAGTTTTGTTATTGATCTTTTTAAACTGACCTTTTGCAATTGCAAGTATTACTTTTCCTAATCATAATGGTCATCTGTTATAAGCAGAACACAAAGATCGAATATACAATTAATTTATGTTTATCTGGATCACGATATCAACAAACCATAAATAATCATAACACACAACAATGCGCTTTCAATTAAAAAAACGCACCCTGCGGTAACGCACGATGAAGCATTAAAGACGTATGACCCTCCGAGAAGCATTAAAGACGTATGACCCTCCGAAAGGCAACCGTACACGAATATTCATTATAGTATCTATCGAATTGTATTAAGAAAAAATGACAAGAAAGACGTATGGATCTCTATTAAGAAACTATCCATAATACAGAATCCTCCTTTATAAAAACAAACGAAAATTGCTACCAACCCGTAGCAATGCGCGATTAGACTTACGTTGTATATAAATGATTAAAAACTTACCAATATATGTTAAGCTTCTTAGAACATGCAACTCTATGAGACATTATAGATATACATGTACTTGCTATACAAGACTAGAACACTCATTACATTCAAGACACTTGAGGACCAGGTCATTAAAATCATACGAAAATAAAACGTACCTAATGGTCGCTAAAATCATAAAAAAATTACAATCGACCCGCAGCAACGCGCGGGACATTTGCTCGTATACATGAAATTACATTCACGATTTTATGTGGGTAATCAAAGATTATATTTTATAAACATCGTACATTATACATGTTTAGACGTACACTCGCGTATTCATCGTTACAGTCGTTCTCCGTTAACCCCGTTAGGAATAGTTAACCCTCCTTTAATCTCGAGGGGCTTATCTTACCATTTTCTAAACTCGTTTTAATTAACCAAACCTACAAGGACTGACATTGTAATTACCCGAACCCGAATTCTTATTGTGTAATAAAGGAAGGGACTTATTTGCCATTTGCTAAAAGTCAATTCAGAGACTTTTAATATCAGCCGACCGTCCGTTGACTGATTCGAGTCTGGCCACTCCACCTTTAATTCTTGATTTAATGTTTCATCGGTTATACCTACGGTTCAATTAGCCTTCGTTTTATACCAACAGTTCACATCCAAGCATCATTTCGAACTCTCAACTTCCCAAAGCAAAAAAAACCGAGTACGTCGTAAACAAAATCAGACCACCGCCCACCTTCGAGTTTATTTTGAAACCGCCCCTGTTGCACCATGGGCGGACCTTCATCACGGTTGGCCTCGCACCATCACTCAGTCACGACCACAGTAGCGGTTGGAGGCACCACAGGCCATTCGTGGGTCGGTTCCAGTCGTCCTCTCCGATTGGGTTCATCATTAACGTCGTTTCGGTGTTCGTCTGACATCTAAGGTAACACTAAATCTCAGTTGAATTTGAATCTGTGTTATTCCCATCTATTTCGTCCCTGCGAAGTTTATGTTGTCATCGTTTCAGTCGTTAATGGCGTCGGGTCAACTAGGGTTCTTGGGTAAAAGAGAAGACACCCGAGCCACATCGTTTATATATTTTTCTGGCTGATAAAACCACAAACCTGGAAGTGTCCGAATGGTTAAGCTGTACGCATGCGTTTTAAAGACTCTGGGTTCGAGACATGGCCACCCCGTTTATACTTTCATATTTATCATATTCCAAGGTGCTTAAACCTGTTAAGCCTAAAACCGTTCCTGAGCAATTGTTAAACATAACGAGGCTCTGTTCCAATGGTTTGGAGCTTCCCTAATGAACTAGAAGTCATGTGTTCAAACTTTATGACCTCCATTTTTTTCTGCTTTTGTTGTTTTGATATATTTTAATTATAGAATGTTCTAAAACTCTCACGTTCATTCTTATGTTTTGATTATACATATATATTGGTTATTCATTATGGATTATACTTATATATACAAATTGTATATTTGATGATTTTATAGAATATGCATAATTGGAATTATAAAGTAAACATTTTAGAACTCTTATTATTCATGTAAAATATATATAAGTAAATTGTATATTTTTGTGGACTAATTATAGACCTCTTTTTCTACTTTGGGATATATGTATTTGTATATATTTACATATACTTTGTTACTTGATTTCGTGAAAATATATTGCTAGTCTATAACGTATTTTTCATCGGATTTCAATAATCCTTTTTGATGCGTCCTGACCTAGTGACTTTCGTCACATGTCGTCGTCTGACCTCATTTATCATTTACGGTTATTCTAGACTAAGTCATATTTGCTTGAACACAAACTTATGCATATATGCTCGTTAGGTGCTTGGTAGATTATGCAAGACCCGTTATTCGCTACTTCCTATGGTTATTTATATGGAATTGTTGTCCACCAGAAGGTGAGTTTCACGACCCCCTTTTTACCTATTTTAATCCTGTTAGGGGAGATTAACATGCAAACACTTGAACTGTTAGATAATTATATCACCTGAATGATAGTGGCACACTTATGATAAAGTCATCACTTTTAGAGATACTGTTAATGTGACATCAGCGGGAACTTATTTAGTAGATCTACTGGGTTTGGTAGCCCCACCCGGGTTTGTCGCGCTGACACAATCGGATATCGAACGAGTGTATTATACTTCTTAGTCTTAACGAGGCACAATTGAACTTGTCGAGCTTCAGTAACTGGATAGCTAGTTTATCTAGTCAAACGTGCACTGATTTCTTAAAAAATAGCCTAGCTAGCTATTGATATATTATCTGGATTTTATACTGAACTTGAACTGTTTTTAACAGTCAACCTTGAACTTAAACTTGACCTGTCGATGAATAGTTGTTTTACACTGAACTGGGACTGTTGTTGAACAGTCGATTTACATTAAACTTGAACTGTTTTTGAACTGATAAACTTGTGAACTCACCAACCTTTGTGTTGACACTTTTTAGCATGTTATTTTTCAGGTTGCGGATGTTCGAGTATCACAAGTACGCATGCATGAGTCTTTGAAAAACTTTTAGTGTCTTTGGACAAGTGTATTACCTTGAGACTTTAGAAGAACCAATATGAGTTATAGGAAGTGTATTACCATTGTCAAACACAACATTAGTCGACCCATTGAAGGGGACGACATTAGTCACATGAGCGGTGGACGAGGACATATGAGCGGATGTGCCAGAATCTACGAACTAATCAGGGGTAGAGGCTGGAACGGTGCACTGATTTGAAAGGCTTGGACCGGGTTCGCTACAGGATTCAGAACAACAACATCATTGGTAAGTTGAGGGCAAGAATTCGCAAGGTGGCCATCACCATTGCATCACTAGCAGGTGGTGCGAGAGGTGTTAAAATGACATTGACGGTTGTTTTTTGGTCTCAATGGGTGCCTCTGTTACGACGCACATGGCCAGATGAGTTAGCGGCTTGCGTAGTGAAGGTGACGGGGTGGGGTAGCAGTGACCGGGAAGGATCTCATGAAATTTTCATGATTTTCTACTTGCGAGAGTAGATCACGAAAGGATTCAGTAGCTTGTGAAGCCTGAATTGTAATTGAAAGGATCAAATGAGGCTCCTAAGCCACACAAGAACAGATGCTTCTGTTCGGCCTCTTCAAGAGGATGATCGATGGCGGTCAAAACATCACAGATAGATTTGAATCTCATGCCATAATCAGCAACCAAACTAGTTTCTTTGGTGATCAAACAGAGTTGATCACGAAGATTTTGAACTCTTACCATGGAGGCATTTCGATACACACTTTCAAGTGCAACCCAAACATCGCGAGAGGTTGCAAGACCAATTACCTCGGTAGCGGCGTCCTCATTAAGCGAAGAATTCAGTAGCACAAGGGCACGTTGATAAGCTTCTTGCCATACGTGATATGGATAGTTGTCGGATGCTTTCCCTTCAGCATTGAGTAGCATGGGGGCAGGGAGAATGGAGGTCTCGTCAATGTGACCAAGTAGCTTTTGGTTGGATATGAGGGGCACCATTTGATTCTTCCATAGTAAGTAATTAGAGGAAGCAAGTTTGATGGGGATCATGTGGAGGGTGGCGGCCATAGGAAGTATAGAGTCTTGAGAAGATGATGAGGAAGACATGATGAGTGATGTAAGAATAAGAAGGACCGATATGGCTGATACCATATAAGGATTATAAAGTTTTTCTCTATATTTCACAAATACAAATGATGTACAATATATAGGAGTAGAAAGAGTAACCTAAAGAACATAAATCATCCAATAACCTAAAGATATGAACCAACTAAAGATAAATAAAATATAAATGAAGAATAAATATCTATGAATGAATGAGATGGTTCATATGGTTCACGTTTTGAGACCTGCTCTCAATATATGTTGGAAGTACCATACATATAATCTAAGGGTGGAGGCTGAAGAGGATAGATATTAAATATTTAGGCGTTCTGCGAGCCGGGTCCTACCCACACTCTACACATACTTGCGGGTCAAGCCCAAATCCATGCAATGCGGGAGAACCAATATAAAACAGTTACGTCACATGACGTGCTTTCGTAATATGTGTGCGTTTAACCAATTAGAACACTGTATGAGTTAGGCATGATTTCCTTCTAGAAGGTACACGCACGTGCATCCACGCGCTCCGATGACATCCTGACGATGAGAAACCCTATTTCTAATGCATTTATAAGTACCAATGTATTGAGGTACTTTTCTTCTCTAAGCGTTTATTCACTCTGATCCCGTGTCACACATACTCATCCTCTTTAATAGACTTACTTAATCTCAAGCCGGAGGGTTGTTACAGAGACGATCTCCTCACTATGGCACCTTAATGCGCTGCTACTCGTGCAGGTCCGATCACGCCATTTCAGTTGTGTTGCTGCTCCATTGATTGCTCCATTTATTATCTAATCCACACGTGATGGTTCGAAGAACAAATTGGAGATCCGATTTGATTGGGACAGCCCGATCGACTTTGATTTCTGCAGAGGGTATTCATCTTTTTTTCATCTTTGATCATTCGTAATCCTTCACCGCTTAGAGACTAATACTTCAGATTTCTTCAATTTAAACTTTCATATGTGCAGTAACATGGAAAATTTTCATGGAATGATATATCATTTAGTCAACTTTCATATGTGCAGTAACATGGAAAACTTTCATATGTGCTCACATCACATTATGATAGAAATCTGAGTTGATTCAGCAAAGCGGCAATCAAGATCATGTGAATGGTGAATAATGAAACTGCAGTTGCTTCCCTGATTGAAGAATGTGGAAGGTCAAAGTAGAAAGTCAAAATATTCAAAATAATACCTTGACTTGTGTAAAAGTCAAAGATTTAGTTGAGAACCGTTGGATATCTGTTTTGTTCTTATTGTGTTTTTGTTGACTTACTATCCCGTTCCTTTTGGTGTACAGGAAACACAGCCACACAGGAGCAATATCCAGCGAGCACGTTTTAGAGTACTGGGTATATGATGTTTACGTTGGCGTTTTCGGGCCAATGAGGTATGCCCAAATAAGCCCAAATAAGCCCAAATTTCTATTTACCCTCCTTTATTTCTAACGTTAAAAATTTGATTTTGGGGTTTTGGTTACCCCTTCTTTGGCCGTCATTATCACAAACAGATATAGAAGGTTCCGTGTTTTTGGCTGGTTTTAAAAAAGGGTTATATAATAATGAAATTTAGAATTTGTACAGATCGAGTTCTGATGTAATTCTGTTGGGTGATTATCTTTTTCTTTATTTTGACTCCATTTGTTTGTTAAGTATATAATGATTATTGTATGCCTGTATATGTTTAGAGGAAACTTTATATTGTTCAAATTGTGATAAAAGTGAATTTGAGACCGCTTTAGTAGTCTCGTTGTTTTACTCTAGTTTTGAGAGGTTTTTATGCTAAAATTTGATGTCTCATTATTGGTTTTTTTTATATATGTGGACTTGTTTTGATTACATATATATTGAAACAATTTGGGCGTTGCGTGCGGCGGCGGTTGATGGCGAATTTTCCTGGGTAGGCTAATCGGAGGGTCGTGGTTCCAGTGGTGTGGGAGGTGAGATCCCAAACGCTGCCGAAAAAAGATCTATATTAGGGTTTGGACGGGTTTGAGAGAAAAACTTAAAGTTTATAGCTATGATACCATGAAACAATTTATATAATAAGAACCATATACTATTTGACATTATAAAATAACCTCTGGCTTATTTAATTTATCTAACATTTATTATTACCCACCAACCATCAACCATTTTAACATATTTAGATAAGCGACTTATACGAGTCATGATTTTAAGCATGAAGGTTCGCAATTTTTCGACAAAATAAAAATACGAGGTGGTTCGGGTTGAATAATCCAACCTGCCAACTCATAAACAGGGGCGAAACTAGTTCATGCCTAGGGGTACCATGCGTTACTCCTTAAATTCGTACGTGAAGTGATTTTTTTTTTTGGATTTTTAAGTTTTTATGTACGTGTGTTACCCCTTAAAAAACCATTAGAACATATTATAAAGCAATAACATGTTTGCATAAAATCATTTGCCAACTCTCTGCCCCTTCGTCCGGGTAGGGGCTACCACCCCTTGGACCCTGCTCTTTCGAGGTGCTGCCCCCGAACCCCCACCAGAATATTTTGTGTTGCCCCTTACAAAAAAAAAATATAGTTTTGCCCCTGCCCGTAACCTATCAGTCCGACACAATTGACACCCCTACAATTTTATATGTTGCATAATTAATAACTTAGTACCTTATAAAGAATTTTTCATAATAAAATAATCTAGTGCATGGGTTGTTTCCCTGCTGGTTCATGACAACGTATCAAGGTGTAACTATACTTTGACCATAAGACCCTACAACTAAATGACATTCACGCACACTTCATTTGTTACTAACATAACGGTTCTCCTGATAATCACCTTTACAGGCGAATAACATGAGGGACGTGAGAGGGGATTTGAGGTTGAGAGGCGGTCCCCCTCACCTGCTAGTAACAATCTTAAGGGAAGATTATTAGTAAACATGTTACTAACCCTGCAACTGGTAAGTCCTCTCAAGTGATATTTTCTTTAGTTGTTCAAGCTTAAAAATCCATTTTTAAGTGTATTTTATTTTTCTTTTCTTAGTTTATTTATATAACTTTAAACCTTAAAGTAAGATTTGGTTAGACGTTAACGGAGTGACGTATAAAGAGCCCTCATTTTCATACATTATGTCTTTGGATGACCTCGGTTTCTTACCATTATTATACTACACCGCGATGGGTACACTTGCCCGTGTATGTGGTGTATAGTAATAATTCGTAATCGTATTTTATAAATTTAAAGCTTACATGCAGTAGTGGTGTTGAAACTGGCCCATAAATGTCATATGTTTATATACACCACCTTTCTCATGTTTTCTTGTCTGGGATATTTTCCAAACTTGTGTTTTAGTCACATATTACACTCCAGACCCTCTATTTTGCTCCATTCATCAAGTCTTGCCATAATTTAGTTCTTACAATATATATAGGGTCAGGTTCATTGTAGACCTTCTCACATGTGAAATAACTCTTTTTCACATGTGAAATATTCTAAATAATGAGAAAAACGGAAAAAGGAAATTAATGACAACCATTAGATCAAGAGATCTAATGATAAAAAAAGATGTCTACATGCTTTAAACTTATGTGGGTGTTTACAATGCGTTTTTTACTATATATATATATATATATATATATATATATATATATATATATATATAATATAGATAAAAGATCCGTGTAGACCCCTTATTTTTTGTAGACCCCGTAGACCCCTTATAAAACTCAATAAAACTCATTAAAACTCACTAAAAATAAAACTCAGTTTTGTTAATTTAGTTTTTTTTATTTGCGATAAGCTTTTAAGAAAAAAAAAGACAATTAAAAAAAAGAAAAACGAAAAACATTAAAAATTGAACATTTTAAGACAATGAGTTTTAAAAATCAATGAGTTTAAAACTCAATAAACTCAATAAAACTCAGTGTTGCGTTTAAAACTCATTATTTTAAAACTCATTGTCTTAAAATGTTCGATTTTTAATGTTTTTTGTTTTTTTTTAAATTTATTTATTTATTTATTTGGTTCTTAAAAGCTTATCGTAATAAAAAAATCCAAATTTACAACACTGAGTTTTATTTTTATTGAGTTTTATAGGGGTCTACGGGGTCTACAAAATTTAAGGGGTCTACACGGAACTCTTCCCTATATATATATATATATATATATATATATATATATATATATATATATATTATAGGTTTAGGATCAAATGCGGCAGACCATTTTGCCTAAGTTCAGTGCGGCCAAATCTGGACCACTAGATCAATTTGATGGATGGATAAGATTAAAAGAGATGAGAGAGAAGGAGTGAAGGAATCTTAAAGCTGGAAGGGTAAATGTGGAAAACAATATTTATTCAAGTTCCCCCTCAATTTTTAAAAGACCATAACTTTTTCATACGACGTTATTTTTGAAAACGAATTTCACCATATTTCTAGTCGTGATTTTGTCTTTAATTTGAGACTAGGTTTGCTTGATTTGGAGAAAAAAAAATTTCACGTTTTTTACGACGCTGGTCTGTGCTGGCTGTGCTGGTGGAATTGTGCTGGCTGTGCTGGCTGTGCTGGTGGAATTGTGCTCTTGTGCTGGTAGACTGGTCTTTCAGCGCTGGTCTATGTTGGTATGTGTTGTGCTATGCTGGTGTACAATGTCAATATTTTTTTAAAAATTAAAAAAAAGATGTCTACGCTTCGAATTAAAATCTGAAAATTTTTAGGACCCTAAATCGCAGCTAGTACTACCCAAAAATTAAAAAAAAAACTAGAAAAAACCCGGTTAAAACGTCAAAAAAAAAAGTTTCTTCAAATCGAGCAAACCTAGTCTCAAATTAAAGATAAAATCACGCCTAGAATTATGGTGAAATTCGTTTTCGAAAATAACGTCGTATGAAAAAGTTATGATCGTTATAAAAACTGGGGGAACTTGAATAACTACCAAATATACCACATATGGGGAGAAATCTGGACATTCCTAATATGCCACTGTGTGTACCGGATGTAGGCAACTTTGCCTGATGCACGGGAACCTTCCTCTATATATATATATATATATATATATATATATATATATATATATATAGGGTGATGTTCATTGTAGACACTTTCACATGTGAAAGTATTGTCTTTCACATTGTTTTTCACATGTAAAATTTTCTGAACAATAAGACAAAGAAAAAAAAAGAAAATAAACACATGCGAAACACATGATCTAATGGTTGTGATTAATTTTTTTTTCCGTTTTTATACTTTTTAAACAATTTCGCATGTGAAAAAAACAATTTCTTTTTTTTTCTTTTTTTATATTTTTAATTTTTTTCCTTTTTTTCAAACAATTTCGCATGTGAAATAAAAACAATTTTGTAGGCACTTTCGTATGTGAAATAGCTCTTTTTTACATGTGAAATTGTTTGAAAAGTGTGAAAAAGTTAAAAAAAAAGATTAAACACAACCATTAGATCAAGAGATCTAATGGTGAAAAAATGTGTCTACCTGTCTACACTTATAGGGGTGTTTACAATGAACCTCACCTATATATATAATAGATTTCGGGATGTTACAATTCCCTCCACTTTTAGACGTCTTACTTTAAGCATGATCACTAATAGTAGTCATTGCAATTTAAACACAATTGTATACTTTAACTATATACATAATAAAAAGTTAACCGAATTTACTTACCAAGTCACACACGAGCCTTGAACCGAAAACCTTTTTGTGCCATGAGCACTTGCTTTGAGTCCAAGTGTTTTTTCAATACTTGAAGCCCTCAATTCATGGCTCTGATACCACTTGTAACACCCATCCTAATATAACATGCTTAAACAATGTTTTCAAATTAGATCCAAGAAAATTTTTAACTTTTAATAATGACTTTCGTTAATGATTTAATGTAATGTAATTCACCCAAAACATAACCAAGATATGTTATAGTTTAATATCATACACATGACAATAAACAACTTAGAAAAGTATAGTTTCCATCTTTTGGTGTTCGGTTCTTTAAAATCTTCGGCTCAATCATGACACGCACCCGAACTACTCTCTTCCTGTCACAATTACCAGTAAAACATATTTTCAATTGCGACACCTGAACTAACAATTCAAAATAAGACCCAACAAAAGAGTAAACAATCCAAATTAATCAAAATTGAAAGCTCTCGCGTGTCATCAGCCAAAGAGGTATAATCGTCACATGTCGCCAGAAAGAAAAGTCACAGAAAGTTTCCAGTCTGATAAAAAATATGGAGTTAGCCAAACTTTTTAGGCTTCTCAACCCTTGTCTAGGTTTTTGGCCTCAAATTCTTACCCTGAATTTGTGCATGAATAACAACATATTTCCACACGATTTCAACAACTACTGCTGGCTAGGGCTCTCGTAGGGAGCTCCATTTTCCTAGTGGGCTCCCTGTGAGGATCGGAGCTTTTTTGTTGGTGGTTAAAAAAATGGTATATTAGGGTCGATGATTGTCAACTAAGACCGTTAATGGACAATTAGGTTCATTGATGGTTAAGAATGTCATTGATTGTAACATGTACAATTTACCCGATTGAGAAATCTAACCCGTTTTGAAATTTTATGATTTATCGATTTGCGAATTATTGAGTACCGGAAGAATTTTCGGGTATTATAGCCCAAATAATGTTTTAAATGATTTATAATCGTTTTTTCCAAACAAAATACTTAATTTCAATCGATTGGATTCAAACTGGATTTCTCAAATTGAAAATAAAGCAATTCCCGGTTTTACTCGATTTCGGTACACGATTCGACATTTACCGGGAATCTCGTATTTTTGTATCGTATGTCAATTTCAACAAAATTATGTGTTTAATAATCAATTATCATGTCACGAGTCATCTCACACTAGATCGAATCGCGAAACGTTGGTGCATTGCCTAAAATCGATACATATGCCAAAACTGACCAAAACGCGTTATATGCATTATTTTATCAACCGTTAATCATTATCTGACATATTTATAATCATTTTAAGTGAGTTTAATGTGATAAACATGTTGGTATGATTAAATGGGTAATTGGGGAGAAAACGGGGCTCAAAAACACGGGGCGCGACCGAAGGAGGCCAATCCTGGGCGGTTCGCAGATCGTGAACCAGCCCAGGGAACCTCCTCGCGCTCCGCGACCTGGGTCTGACGGGCGAAAACCTAAAAATCTTGTTATAAATTCATCCTAAACTCCATAGCCCCCATTTCTTCCCACTTTTATGCACATATGAACCCTAATTTGGCTGTAACCATTCAAAAACAAGATCTTTGAAGTTTTGGAGCTCTAATTTGGTGAAATCAAGCAAAGATTAGTGTCGATTTTCATCTTTTGGTGCGTTTTTCTCAATCTATATGCTTCTATCTTCATGTTCTCTTAACATGATATGATCAAGATCAGACCTTTATCATGATTCTAGCCTTGATTTAGGTTATAGATGATAGATCTAGTAAATCCATGCAAAAAATATATGATTCTGTGCATTTTTATGAATTTTTATGATAATTCTTGTTGGATCTTGATACATATTGGTAAATCTTGGTTAGGGATGATAAAGATTATATTTTTATGCATGTATCATGTTGAAGGAATGTTATGCTTGATAGATCTAGGGTTCTTAAGATCAAGACATGATTTTTATGCTTAAAGTATAGATTTTTATTAATTTCTATGTTAGATCTTGTTAGATCTAGGTCTTATATGAGAATGTATGCCTAGATATTCATAGAAATTTCAACTTATATATAGATCTAAGGTTTGAATTGAGAAATCATCATCAAGACTATGGATCTAGGGTTTTGTTAGTAAAAGAAGCCAATTTGATAAATTTTCATGAAAAATAAATATATATTCTTACATTCATGTTTAGATTTATAGAAAACAAGGTGGAGATCACCAGCCGCACGTTGCGGCAACAATAGTCTTTGCTTTTGTAACCGGTTTTGGATTGTGGTTCTTCCGTTCACTGTCGTGGAAAGCTACCCAAAGCAATACATAACAGGGGGGGGGGGGGGGTATGTTTATTGTCTGCTTGACTCAAGTTTCGTATTGCTCACCTGAATGATAGTGGCACACTTATGATAAAGTCCTCACTTTTAGAGTTAATTTGGAATGTAACATCAGCAGGAATTATTTGGTAGATCTACTGGGCCTGACAAGCACCACCCAGTAGTCCATTGATTCGATTGGATATCGAACGGGGTCTTCCTTCATCTAACGAGGCACAATTGAAGCGTAAACTATCGTCATTTGAATCCTCCTTTAACTTGGTCGACGTTGCCCTCATGACTTCTTGAAAATGCCTCACTAGCTATTTGATATATTCTGGATTTTGAACTCTATCAATTGAACATGAACTTGAACTGTTGTTGAACAGTCAACCTGGAACTCAAACTAACTGTCAGACAAGCTAATTTGCATTCAGACTGGGGATTGTTATTCAAATAGTCGATTTACATTCACTGGAACTGTGTTTGAGCTGATAAACCTGTGAACTCACCAACCTTTGTGCTGTAGCACTTCTTAGCATGTTATTTCACAGTTGCGATATCAAGCTATCACAGACAGAGTACGCATGCATGAGTCTTTGAAAACCCTTTTAATGTTTTTGAGAAAGTCACGTCACCAGGGGTGACAATGTTTTTCTTTGAATACTTCTATTGTACTTACGCTTCCGCCTTTGTAAGACTCTAATTATATATTTTAATGAAATAAAGCAGCTTTATTAATTATTGGTCCTTTGGTGTAACTAGTGGACGGCGATAGCTCATTATCACGCTCCATGATAAACAGTATGGCCAGATAAATTTTGAGATGATTAGCGTCATCCCCCTGCTTGTTTGCTTGGGAGCAGAGGCTTCCACATTCTCATTGTCGACTACTTGGGTATCAACTTGGGCATCATTTTCGACTTGGGCATCAATGTTTTCCATGTCCTCTTCACCCGAATAATCGTCAATATTATCCATTTCCTCTTCATTATCCGAATAATCGGCATTGTTATACATTCCATCTTCTTCCGAATAATATTCATTGTCATGTGCTTCACCTTCAATGTCCATTGTTAAATCAGAATGAATTGTAAATGACAGTGAAATAAATAGAGAAATTAATGAAATAAATGCGATGGAATAATTAAGATGAAATAATTGAGATGAAAATGATCTACTGAAGATGACAGTGAAATTAATATATACTGACAGGAATTCGGTAGTAATCTCTGAAGATGATAGTGTGATGAATCCGGAACTGATCAATCAATTAGGTAGATGAACTTTTAGTGATATGGAAGAAGAGAGTAATGAATCGTTCTGGTGATAAAATTTTGGTTAGAGGGAATTGAATAGGAACTGATCAATGAATTTTGGGAAATTTGAAAAATGGTGGGAAAGTAATTTGGGGATTGATACAGCATCGAATTCCGGGTGAAAACATCATAGCTAGTAAGGACGTGACAGCATTATTACTCGGATTTAATATAAACTCAATTAATACGATCTGCGTTAATATTTATCTTGAATTTTAAAGAGTTAACATGGACTCAAAAACTTAAAACCACCAAACCCCAGGGACGCAAATCGTATTTAACTTTATTTTAAACATACCTTTAAAATGATCTTTAAATGTAAAATGGAATACTAAGCAATAAATTTAATGATAATTGTATCCTAAAATGACCCTCACTGCCCCTAAACACACCTTATTGGGCCGTAGTTGGTCCTGTAACCATTCTTATTGGTTACATACACACCTTACTGGGACTATCATTGGTCCCAACCGGCCCTCGTTTCCCCTAAACACACCTTATTGGCTCTCATTGGTCCTAAACACAACTTACTTGTTACATACACACCTTATTGGGCCATCGGTGGCCTTGAACAATCTGCATATTGGTTACATACACACCTTATTGGGACTAATTGGTCCCAAACTGGCCCTCTTTCGTTTCACCCTGAAACACACCTTATTGGGACTCATTGGTCTATGAACATGCTTATTGGTTACATACACACATTATTGGGCCATCATTGGTCCTAAACATGGCTTATTGGCTCTCCATGCACCACCTTATTGGGACTAGGTTGGCACAACTGGCCCTCGTTTCCCCCCTAAACACACCTTATTGGGACTCATTGGTCTTAAACATGCTTTATAACTTATCCATGCACCCCCTTATTGGGCCATAAGCTTACCTGTAATATAAAACCCTATTGGTTACATACACGCCTTTACTCATTGGTCCCAACTGACCCTTGATTTTCCCCTGAACACCACCCTCCTCAATCATTGGTCCCAACTGGCCCTTGGTTAGGCCTAAACACACCTTATTGGGACTCGTGACATAAACATGCTTATTGGTTTTAGTACCCACCCTTTATTTGGACGTCATCATTTTAGCATAAACATGCCTATTGGTTACATACACGCCTTCTTGGGACTCATTGGTCCCGACTCACCCTCGTTTCCCCTAAACACACCCTACTGGGACTCATTGGTCCCAACTGGCCCTCGTTTCCCCTAAACACACCTTATTGGCTCTCATTGGTCCTAAACACAACTTTATATCTTTACATACACACCTTTTATTGGGCCATCATCGCTCCTAGACGTGCATATTGGTTACATACACACTCTTATTGGGAGCTCATTGGTCCTACAACTGGCCCTCGTTTCCCCTAAACACACCTTATGTGGGACTCATTGGTCTTAAACATGCTTATTGGGTTTGACACACACACCTTACTCGGCCATCATTGGTCCTAAACATGCTTGTTATTGGTTACATCGACGCCTTCTATTGGGACTAATTGGTCCCAACTGGCCTTCGTTTCCCCTAAACACACCTTATTGGGACTCATTGGTCCTAAACATGCTTATTGGTTACATACACACCTTATTGGGCCATCATTGGTCCTAAACATGCCTATTGGTTACATACACACCTTATTGGGACTCATTGGTCCCAACTGACCCTCATTTCCCCTAAACACACCCTACTGGGACTTATTGGTCCCAACTGGCCCTTGATGTTTCCCCCTAAACACGCCTTGTCTGTGGACTCATTGGTCCTAAACACGTACTCTATGTGTTACATACACACACCCTTATTGGGCCATCAGTTGGCTACAACATGCCTATTGGTTTATTACACGCCTTATTACTAGGTTAGCATACCCAACCTGACCCTCATTTCCCCTAAACACGCTCCTGGGACTCATCGGTCCCAACTGGCCCTCGTCCCCCCTTAAACACACCATATTGGGTCTCATTATTGGTCCTAAACACAACTTTATTTGTTTACATACCACACCTTATATAGGGCCATCAATGGTCCTAAACATGCCTATTGGTTACATACACACCTTTTACTGGGACTAGTTGGTCCCAACTGGCCCTCGTTTCCCCCTTAAACACACCTTTTATTGGGTTACTCATTGGTCCTAAACACAGCTTATTGGTTACATACGCACCCCCTTATTGGGCCATCACTGCTCCTGTCAACATGCCGCTTATTGGTTACATGCACCACCACCTTCCTGGGACTCAGGTTTTGGTCACACAAAACTGGCCCTCGTTTCCCCTAAACACACCTTATTGGGTCTCATTGTGGCCCTAAACACAACTTATTTGTTACATACCACACCTTATTGGGCCATCGATTGGTCCTAAACATGCTTATTGGTTACATACACACCTTCCTGGGACTAGTTGTGGCCCAACAGGCCCTACGGTTCGCCCTAAACTAGCACCTTATGCGAATGCATTGGTCGTAAACACAGCTTATTGGTTACATACACACGTTATTGGGCCATCATTGGTCCTAAACATGCTTATGGTTCCTATTGCCTTTGGACTGATTAGGTACCAACTGACCCTCGTTTTTCCCCTTCTAAACACACCTTACTGGAGTATCAATGGTCCCGACTGACCCTAACCCCCTAGACACCACTGTATTGGGTCTCATTGGTCCTCAACACAACTTATTGGTTACATACACATTCTATTGGGCCATCATTGGTCCTAAACATATTTATTGGTTACATACACACCTTCCTGGGACTCGATTGGTCTCAACGGACCCTCGTTTCCCCTAAACACACCTTATTGGGTCTAGTTGGTCCTCAACACAACTTATAACCTCATCCACCTTATAAATCTAACATGGTTATAAACCATCAAATTGACCCATTTAGCCCAAATTGACCCATTATTTAATTTTTATCTTAAATCTTTTTATATAATTATAAGAATAATTCCCAAAATTTCAGGGGGACGTTAGTGGAAGCCGGGGGTGTTTTTGATTTTCTGTTTTTCCAAAAAACAAGGGAAACCAAAATAGTGTTTTCTAAATTTTAACTAAAAATGGAAAACACTTTTTTTACTGTTTCTAGGAAAACAGAAAATAGTGTTTTCTAAATTTTAACTAAAAATGGAAAACACCTTTACTGTTTTCTGTTTTCTGTTTTTTGTTTTCTATTTTCCTTTTTAAAATATATACAAAAGAAAATGAGCATTGATTTTCTAGGGTTTATAGGCACAACCGCTCGACCTCTCCTCTGTTACCTCCGTCGCCGTCTGCTCCAACGCATCGTCGACGGAAATCTAATGTAATGCAGAGATAGAAAACAGTTGATTTGAACATGAAAATTCCATGTTTCTGGGATGGGAAATGGGCGTCTGTTTGTGTTTAGGGTTTTTGATCGTCTCTGCATCAGTTGTTGATCGAATTAAATATTAATTCTTCTGTTTCGAGGATTAGGGTTTTTGTTTAACAGATTGATTTAATAAACAAAAATAGATAAAGCAAGTAGCAAATCGATAACATTTACTGATTACGAATTCCATACACAAAATTGTTTCCTCATTTACATGTTCATTCCTAAAAAAAACAAAAGACAGAGCAGTTGATTATGATCACGATAGATCATATCCTCTCATCAACTCCAAATGCCTACCCATTGCTTCTTGCCTCTGTTTGAACCAACATTTGAAGCCTGGCATCGGAGACGCGTATCTTCTTCTGTTGCCAGAGTCATCATTGTTGGAGTCGGGGCTTGGTGGCTCTGTAAGTACCTCATTAGGCGCTGTCGTCTCAGACATCTCTGTCTCTTGCCGATAATCACCTCGTACCTGTCCAGGGTAGCAACAATCTTTATCTGCAAATAATAATGTTCAACTAATTCTTCAGTTGCCATTTTTTAGAAGGATTTGAGTGTTTTAGAAAGGGTTTATTGAGGTTTGAGAAAAGGTTTGATAAGGATTTTGAAAAGGGTTTGATGTTGGAGGTGAGAAGTTACTCATACTTGATCAAGTGGTATAGTTATGTGTGCAAATCACTTGAGTATATACGTATTATCAGATGTGTAATCACTAGAGTATACCATAGGTCTTATTTAATTAATTTCAAAATTACCCACTACAGTTAGTGGACTGCACATTATAATTGTTCGACTTTGGTTATGACACAAAAATTATTTCACACATTTATCCAAGTTAATTAATCAACTGAAATTCCTACACGATATCAAAAAACCACTAATATTTTAATCACACGATCTGAAATTATCCGAAATTCCTGTCACACGATCTCAAAAATCAAACTAACAGTCAAAATTAAACGAAGAAAGTCAAAGTACCCACTGATCACATGGAGTTGAGGAAGTAAACTCAGAGTTCGGGTTCTAAAGAGTTATTCAGTAATAAACAAGATGATCGTTCCTCGCGGTCAAGAGTGATTACGTTTTTAAACTACTTAAATATGATTCTAACTGGGCCCGCTAAATTTTTAAAGACCATAATTAGAGCGAACTCAATTGAAAATTTCACATATAGATCAAACAGATTTCCTCAGTCCTATACTACATAAACAGGTTCACAGTAAAGAGTCTTGAAAAGGATTTTTATATTGATCGTTTTTAATCATCTTAATTTGTTTGTATTATCTATACAAAACAAACATGGATAAGTCTTGGATGAAAACCAGTCAGACCACAATAATCAGATGAAGTAGATAGCTATTGTTAAATACAGATTTGGAGAGTAATAGAATTCCATGTCCCTGTGTTAATTGTCTGGTCAACCTTCTTTTTAAGGCTGATGATGTTTGTAGAATTTCATTTGTTTTTGAAGGGATTCAATCAGTTCTAGAATATGGGATAAACATGGAGAGATAGACCAACAGCAGGCTTAAGCAAGGAAAATCATTTTATTAAAAATACGGATCCATATGGATGCAGCCGAAACAATAAAAATGGTCAGAGCTACTGAAGAAAATTTCGATGAGGACCATGAGAAGTTTCAAGAACGACTCATGGATGCTGAGAAGCCTCTGTATGAAGATAATCCTTCACAAAGTTATCTGCCTTGGTTCAACTACTGAACTTGAAGACTTAAGCATGGAGGATCAGATAAGTTTCTAATGAACTTTTAGTTTTGTAAAACAGATGCTCCTGAAGGTAATGAAATTGTGAAAAATACATATGAGGCCAAGAAGATTTTGAAGTCAATGGGTGCAGGATCACAAGATACATGTGTGTACTGAATAGTTGTATTCTCTACAGGAAGGAGAACAAGGACCTAACTGTATGTCCAACTTGTGGTGAGTCCAGGTGGAAGGTGGATGAGAGACTAGAACTATGAAAATACTCCTGCAAAGGTAATGTGGTATTTACCAGATCATTCCAAGATTGAAACGACTGTTTCAAGTGAAAACCACAGCGGAGGATCTAAGATGGCATGCCACCAGTTTTCAAACACCCGGTGTGTTACGACACCCATCCGATCACCGGCATGGAAAGCCATCGATGACAAATATCCCGAAATCGCTGACGATCCTAGAAGTCTTCGTCTTGGCATTTCAACTGATGGGTCGACGTCGATAGAAGTCAAATCACAGTGTGGTAGGCCGAAGTTATATCTGTCATTTACAACCTTCCACCATAGTTGTGTATGAAAAGAAAGTTCATCATGCTTTCGTTATTAATATCGGGAGCGCATCGGAAACGATATTGATGTGTTTTTGGAACCATTAATTGATGACTTCTGAAGCTGTTATTGAAGGGCAGGTGTGGAAACATGATGCGTATGCGCAAGAACAGTTTACTTTATGATAAATTATTTTATTGGACGATTTAATGACTCCCTCCACTTTTATAATTTCTAGCTTCTAATTATACGTACAGTGGATTCAGATAAGGATATGTGATATGAAGAAACTAAATGCATTTAGGCTTCCTTTTTCAGCCAAGCAGTGTTATGCTCATCACAGAAGATATCTACCATATACGCATGCCTTCCGAAAGCAAACAGAGGCCTTCAATGGTAAACAAGAGTTGGGGAGTTGCTGCTGATCCTATAACCAGGAGAACCAGTATAGACGAAGAATTGACAGAATCAGGAACAAATGGAGAGGATGAGGTCCTTGATCAGAAATACCAGAAAAGAGAGACCTCAACCGGAAGAGGGGGGAAGATTGATAGAGAAAAAGAAAGAACAAAGAGAAGCCACCATGGGAAGAAATCCGGATCCTGGTTTCGAAGTTTAGATACTGGAGGCATAATATTAAGAACATTGCATTGATTTCATGCATATTGAAAAGAATGTGGCTGAGAGTCTTGTTGGAACTCTTAAACCTGCGGAAAGGGAAGGATGGACTGAATGCGAGAAAAGATTTATGAACTTTTCTGAGTCCAGCCAGAGAGTTGCAGCCTAAACAGAACAAGAACAACATAGTACTTCATTTCCAGCGTCTTACACGTTACAAAAAGATGAAAAGGAAAAGTTTTGTGACATCATTTGGAGGCCCCACAAGGCTATTGTTCTAACTTTTCTAGTAACATATAAAGGACAAGAAACTACTGAGGCTCAAGTCACATGACTATCATATGCTAATGCAGCAGCCTGCAATTGCAATTCGGTCAGTATAGTGAACCGACAGTATGCTGCTAAGGCTACTATTTTTTGGAATTGAATATGCAGCAAAATCAGCGTGAAGAGCTTAACAAATTCCACAGATCTTTGTGTCACACTATGCACTTTTACTTAGAATGTCCCGCCATCATTTTTTAATGTGATCTTAGTTGAGGTGCACCTCTTCGGAGGTAAAATTTTCTCTAAGCCAATACCTTTGGATGGATGTGTGACTTGAAAGGTGTATGAAGTGAGGTATGAAGCATGTGAGAAACAAAACTTATCCTCAGAAGGGTGCATTGCTGATGAGAACACTCGTAGAAGAAAGGATTCAAGTTCTAAGGAAACCCAAAAAAACATCACAACTATTGGTGTTCCAACTAAAAAGCATAGCAGTGCGGTGGAAGTCCTTGGTAAGCTGGTAGATCAGTTGGACTGTTTTTTCCCGAGAGCTCCTATCGAAAGCGCATTTATTTGTGTTGCTAAATACGCCTGAAATTGAGCATTATATCGAGTAAGTAATTCAGATTATTAACCTTTTTTATATTTTTAATTAATTATAAACTCTTATGATAACTTCAATTCATGTTGCGTGAAGAGAACACATAAAATTTTTCGAAAAGGAACATGCTGGTGATGGACTAAATCAGCCTGACTTCGGCAGAGCACAACATTTGGTAAATGGTTAGACGAACAAGGTCGAGCTAAATTTGCTTATTGCTTTAATTCGGATGAACTGTAACTTTCCTGAACAACTGACCTGTGGGTTGTTGAATCTACTATACGATGTAAGCTATAACCTTCCTGGTGAACTGAAACTATTTCTTATAGTTTTAATTCCGGTGTGGACTCTGCTGGAACAACTGACCTGAGTTGTCGAATAGTCTATTTCTATGGGATGAACTATAATACTTCCTGGTGAACTGAAACTATTTTTCTTATAGTTTTTAATTTGCGGTGACTGTTGACAGCGGAACAACTGGCACCAAGTTGTCAAATAACTCTATTTCTGCAATCATAACCTTCATAATCACTCTGAAACTATTTTTCTTATAGTTTTAATTCAGATAGTTAACTTTAAACCCTGGCCCTCATTATAGGAACAACTTTTGTTTCTTTGGAAGATCTTCTGTTAAATCTTTAGCTATTCCTAATGAACTTCCTTGATGAACCTACTATGAATTTCAGGTTGAAAAGGAGATGGGCAGTTTACTGCCAGAAACTATTGTAGAAAACAATCTCCATGAGATTCACATGTGGTCCAGCGAAGCGTGAGGAAATATAAGTATATGACATAAATGCTATACATTCGTACAAAATTTCGAGACGCTAGGGTTTCTACCCAAAGGCGGTTGGTGTAGAGGTAAATGACATGCACATCTAACGAGTATTAACCTATCGAAAAAAACCTTACTATGGGGCTTTAAAAGAGATATGGCTACTAGATTACCATATTAAAACTATCCTTATTTCAAACTAGGTTAAATTCCCTGGGGGTGGTTCTCTTACTTTTGGTCAACCTTAAAAGACTAGGTCACAAGGAGGACCCGTTCATTTTCGCGTCACAAGCACAACAGTTGTTTTACGTAGAAGACCAGCTGGATAAAAACTTAGTATACTTATGACACCTCCCAGAGAAGGTACAGAGATTATTAAAAGAGAAGACGATGCCAATGAAGAATTTAGTACGGTAGTTTTTCCTCACAACGATAATGTATTGCCATCCGTCAATGCACGTCACAATGTTTACCATAGAGCTAAGTCCGATGAATATACGAAAAACCACCAATTAATTGATCATCATTGTAATGTTTCTGAATCTTCAGCAAACTACAGTATCAACAATATTTGCTTTTTTCTATGTATTCTGGAATATATATTATGGATCTTAATTTTGAGATTAATGTTTTCCTTTTAGTATATGCACTACAGGTCTCTTCCTGTTTCTTTGACCAAACCAAAGATCAATAAAAGTAAAAATAAACAAACAAAATCAACTGCTCCTTTAACAAACACAATTACATACATAATCCAAAGGTTATTTTTTCATTAATACATTGATCTATAAAATTACAACTGAAAAACTACTAACTTTTGAATGGAGAGGAAGCGTTGAAGAAAAATCCCTCTTTGCTTTCTCACATGCACTTGCTTCTGATGAGTGGAAAAAAAGAGAACAAGTCCCTCTTTGCTTTCTCACATGCACTTGTTCTGATTGACTGAAAATGGTGAAGAAGTACGCAGAATAGGATCATGGGGCCAAAAGGGGAGAGAAGCCTGAAATTTGGTGTCCCTACTGCTGACTGTTATAAAAATTACACAATAACTTAAAATATGCTTGATGAATTAGTTTATAAACCATGAACTTAAATTATCATGGTTTCCACAATAACTTAAAATCTGCTCGCAGGAGATCCACAGAGTGCAATCTTAGCATACCGTCGACACCAAATTGACGAAAAAATATCAATCAAATTGGACGAAAATTTCCCTGCACATGATAACTTACCGTGTTCCACATACGGATGATGCCAATTCCACATTTTGCCGTCGATGATGAACGAGAGAGAAAGACTGGGAGAAAAGGGTCATGGTGGAGATGATGATGAAAGTCGGTCCAATCTAGTATATATCGATACTCTAGGGGCGTGGTAGATGGAGATTTGAAAGATAAAGTAAATGAAATAATCATGATTACAAGCGCCGTCGACTGTTGGTATTATTTTAGCCACCTAAAAATTGATGTACGTAACCACATACTTGTCATAATTTGTCACGCAACCAATGTTTTAATATGAGTGGCCATATCACAAGATAATCAAACATGATAAACATATATTATACCCATCATATATATATATATATTATAACTACTAATATCATAACTAAATAAACATATAGAACTACTATTTTCTCTAATTTGTTCATAATTAAACATAAACATCCATTAATTAATAATCTGGATCACTGCAATCTTCGGATATGTGATTCCTTGATGAATTCTCATCGTCATCATAATAATAATCATCATCATTATGATCATCATCTTCTTCTTCTTCATCTTCTTCATCTACTTCATATGCTTTCTTGATGATCTTCTTCTCATCATCTTCTTCATCTTCATCTTCTTCATCTTCTTCTTCATCTTCTTCTTCGGGTTCATACGAATTTTGTATGAGACACGGAATAAATCTCGCTGTTCAACATGGTAGGCAAAACAATCGGGAATTATTCCGCATATATAGTCTTCTTGGATGTTCTCATTTGATTATGTTAATCACAGATTTGTAGGAATTGAAGAAATTATCTTCTTCTCCTGTTAGTAAAATTCAAAAAATACGGCTATGCTTCACATACCAGTAATTAAGGGAGCGTTGATTATCGGCCATTTGATACAAGAATTGGTGTAAACGAATTCATGTGAAGAATTCCGGGTGTAGAGAATTTGAGATCAAGAAAGGGATGGCGGTAGAAAGGAAAATAACAATGATGATGATATATAGGGTAGCAGATTTAACCCTAGACTAGAATTAATATAATGGTACAGATTGAAAAAGGCGTTCTTTTGAGGGAAACAAATCTTCTATTTTTAACCAGTTTAATATTTTACCGAGTATGACCATAAAATAAATTCTTGTCACTCACAACCTACCATTAGTCACGGTTAATATATGTGGTCATAGGTAATAGATTTTATTCATCCACAACCTCCCGTGACCATTAGTCATCTAATATTTAGTCACACAACCTAATAACAGTGGCCATATGTACTAGCTTTTAGCCACATAACTAAGTAAAACGAGTGGCCATTGCTCACATTTAGCCACGCATAAATAGTTTTGTTTTCTTTTCATTTCTGAGTAATAAAATCTACTCTTTCGTAGCACACAACATTACTTAAGTGTGGCCATACATTCCTTTTTGGTCCCATTAAAAAATGAAAGAATCATAAAAATTCTGTCGCCGTTTGGTGCATTTCGCCACTCTTTTATAAGTGTGACAAATAAGGTCCACATGTTTTTGTAAAACAGTGGCTAAAGCCACTGCACCTCGTTGTTCTATCATAAACAAAAAAATACGGTAAATAAAAGGGTACGAAAGGCTATATTGGCACAACTCAGATGTAGCTAGAACGGAGAATTTCTTACCTTTAGCCACGCTTCAAAACAGTGGCTATGCATATGAAAAAAAGATAACCAAGACATTTCACGTAGTGTTGATTTCCATCCGTTCCCTGTATTGTGCCACGTGCTACCTAGAGTATAGTGCATCGTAAAGTTGCATGTTGGGGTTTGAAATCTTTTAGAGTATCCACGTCACAAATGGGCCATGCAGATCTCGAACCTTGTGGCTGCCTGCTGATCACAGCTCTGAGAATCAACAGTGGCACAGGAGACATTTGAGATCATGTCCTTTAACCTCTGAAGTTCCCTAGCAATAGTTGGGTTGATACCTGCATCATGCACAGTTCCTTGGTTAGGGCTCAAGATAAAAATTATCAAAGTTGTACCCACACTGAAGTTGGAGATGAATGATCATGGACCATCCCTAAGGATGGTCGGCTCAGTTGTAGTTCCCCACTTGCATGGGGATGAAGTCTCCCTCATGCATCTCCTGAGATGAACCTGGGAATGTGACTTCAGCAGCAGTAGGATTAGAATAAGGATCCTTGAGGATCTCAGCAGCCTGAAGCGGCTCCGATCTGTTGGGATGGCTGAGACGAAGATCCCTGTAGCGTCTGAGTAGTAGGTTCTGCTGACTGCTGACTCCAAGGTTCCATGAAGGTTTGTCATCGCAAACCGCTGTGGTTGAGATATAGACTATATCGAGACTGCGGCACCTGATGGCTTAAAAACCCGGCTGGTTGTACTAACTCGAACGTCTGGAGAACTTGCTGACTTCCATATCCATCTAGTGTAAGATCTGGGGGTTGTTGAAGTTGAGACGAAGTCCAGATCTATCACATGGAAGTCTTGATGTTGAGAGCCTGAAAATCGTGCGGTCATAGTGCGTGCAATACCTGACTTTGGAGCAGTAGAGGGATTCGCCTTCTGTTTCGGCTGCAATCTTCGTCCAGAGAGCTGAAGCCAAACGATTTTGGCATCAAAGGACTGATTTCCTCTCCTGGTTTCTTGATTTCTTCAACTCCATGATTTCCTTCATCATTTTCTCGTTGGTTTTGGCTTGCTCATCCACATGAGACTTCATCTGCCTGATCAAAACTCATCAAATCGTTCGAAATAGCAGAGTCAGTGGACGTACCTTGAGATACTGAAGGTCGGTATGTCCACTCTTTTAGCGTCGTATGCAGCATTTCTTCAGCATTGGGGGGGGCCCGTGTCGACCGGTTTCATGAATGAAACCAGTTTCGAAGTAAATTTTGGTTGAGTCGACATCTTCAGTCAGTTAGGGGAAGAAGATCAAGGCTGTTAATCGAATTCAAACACCGTTTGCCCCACGTGGTGGGCGCCAAATTGTTTTGGTAAAAGTCATAGCAATTAGTTGATCAAACTTTGTAAGTGAGGTAGCGCCATCTTGATGTAAATAGAAGATGAAAATGTAATTGTGAAGATTGACACGAGGATAAGGAGGGAAGATCAGGAATCCTTGAGTATCCTCAAGGAGCCTAAGAAAGCCTCAGGAGCCAGTCAGAGAGACTACACTGCCTCCTAAAACTTTTATATAATGAAGGTTTTAAGTAAATGAAATGAGCTCGTATTCTAAGTGTTGCAGAGAGTTGTGATCGTAAAAAGGTGTGTGTGTGCGTTCTCCCCCTGAATGAATGACCTAGAGCTTAAACTTCAGATAGTTCAAAAATACATTAACTAACTAGGCTAAAAACTAGGGATTAATTAAAGTATTGTAACGATAATTAGAGCTTACAACATTCCTCCCATAACTATGACCGAGTTGCTTTTGGCCCATAATTTACACGTCCCTTAATACCTGCAATCAATTAAGACACGTGGACAATTGTAACGGTTAATCGATCCACTAGTCTAGACATCCTAACTTCTGAGCATACTGGAATGATAGACCAACTGTCCTATATTTTAGGGATTCTACAGATCAGCCAATATGAACGTTGTGGACCACTTAGTCCACGTTCTATATAGTCTGCGAGTCTTAGGCTTCTCTACACGTTTCTTTGACCCTGTAATTAATAAGACACATGGGAAAAACAAACGGGTTAGACTGTGATAACTGTAAATTAGGATGCTCGAACCTACAGGAAACATGAACTTGCGTAAGGATATTGAACCATTTGAGTTCGCCCAGATTGCCGGATTATAACCATAATAGTGTAGGGCCACCTATAATTATTTCAGTATGAATAATTTCTAATGATTAGAACTTATAATAATGTTACCTGTTATTAGTTGATGTCATTTTGCCTTTAATGCATTCGACACATGTTCCAAAATCACTGAAGTCAAGAGATGGTAAAATTTCATCTTTCACGAGTTCAACCAGCAACATCAGTGAGATGTCACAGCGTGATGCCATAACATGATGAAGTTAAGACTTGGGTTTTCTCTTTTGTAATATTTATTAAAGTTATATGACAATAAAATTAAGAAACATAATCCATTCTAATCTATCAAGACCACCATCCAGATAACCAAAACAAAATATTGAGATTCAAATAGATAGTAAGCTTGCGCCATGGCCATGAGAAACCTCAAAACCGTCCATGTCTTAACTTTGGTCGTGATACAAGATTCCGAGCAATCTAGAAAAAAATAATAAGGTATCATAAAGTTTATTACATAAACCAGTTTTAAGTTATTAATACTTAAGGTTCCATCTTTTAACGGCTAAATCTTTTCCATTCCCAAGCTTAAGTGTTCTTTGGTTTCTTTCAGCATCTGGATTGTATTGGAAGCCCACATAAGTAAGTAGCATGAATCATAGAACCAGAATCAAACCACAATGAATTAGTTGGAACATTTAAATTAAATGACTCAGTTATCATATATTCTAGATGATTCCTTCTTAGCCAGCCATTCCTTGAAACCTCGGAGGTCCTTTTGTCTTGTCCAAGCTTGTGGACAGAACTTCAGGTGTAAGATTCTTGGAGAGCAAATCAGCTTGTTACTTTATTGTATTTTACTTCGTTCAGTTACGTATTGCTATTGTAGGTTTTAATATTTGTTTTCGTGTTTTCGCAATAAAAGTTGTTTTCACATGATCCTTACCCTATATATATATATATATATATATATATATTTTATATATATTCAAAGGTTCATTGTAGACCCCTTAAAATGTATAGACCCTGTAGACCCCTATGTTGTTCTATAAAACTCACTAAAAATTATAAAACTCATTGCTGTTGAATTTGGTTTTTTTTTTTACTTTTTTTATTTTGTCATATTTATATCTTTATATTTTAATTTAAGGTTTTATTTATAATGCTTTTAGTTTTTTCTTTATTTTTTATTTTCTTAATTTCAAATTATAATTTTAAGTGAGTTTTATAGAACATCGATTTTTAAAGTTGCTGTGAGTTTTAAAAACAATGAGTTTTAAACTTAAAAGTGAGTTTTATAATTTGTAATGAGTTTTATAATTTTCAATGAGTTTTATAGAACATTGATTTTTAAAATTGTAGTGAGTTTTAAACACAATAGTGAATTTTAAAACTCAGCAATGAGTTTTATAATTTTTAGTAAGTTTATAGAATAATACAACATTTTTTAACAACAATTATATTTCAATGTGTCCAACAACTTTCTAGATTTTCTTTTTTATAAAAACTTATCGTATAAAAAAATCAAACTCAACAGCAATGAGCTTTATAATTTTGGAAAATTGGATTTTAATAATATGAGTTTTAACTCATTGGCGGATAATAATACAAGTTTCAATGTTGGCGTACAATAATACCAATTAACCACTTGGGTGTCTAGAATGATACACCGTTAGTTTGTCACTAACGGGGTTAGTCCCCTGCTGACGTGGCACTCAATGAGGGACTCTTTTTGTAATTCTTAAAAATGAAGGGCTGGTTTTGTAATACCTTCAAAATTAAGGGCCTTATATAAATTAAAAAAAACCCAATTAAGACTTCTCCTCCCACCGACTCTGTTCCCGTAGTCACTTCCACCGTCACCACACTCCGTTCCCGTAGTCACTTCCACCGTCGCCATCACCAACACCCGACCCAAAACCACCGCCATCTCGTCTCCATTCCGGACGTCACCGAATCCAGTACATCCACCGCCGCCGGTCCGAGCAAAAATAAAACCGCGATCAGATCTTCGATCTAGATCCGACTCCAACGATGGTCCGAGCGTTTCTCGGTAAATGATCCGAGTAGGAGCCGAGGGACGTGACGAAGGCGAATTTGACGAAGCGGTTCGTCTTCGAGTGAGGTTGCTGTTGCTGCTCTGTTGCTGTTGTCCTGACGGAGGAGCCACGGCTGAAGGTTTTATCAGGTCGGAGCCGGGTTGAGGAAAGGGACGAGAGGGGGGAGCTAGGTTTCGTGATCAGAAATTCAAGGGAGCGAGAGAGACGGGTGTACGGTTTCACCGGAAAAAAATCGATTAGGGTTTGGACGGCGGCGAGGGTTGTGCGTCGCCGGAAAACGTGGTCGCCGGAGGAGGTGGAGGAGACGACGATGGGAGGCCGGCAAGGACAACTTTGTTTTTTTTGTTTTTTTTTCTTTAATTATTTTAGAGAAATTTCAAAACCAGCCCTTCATTTTTAAGAATTACAAAAAGAGTCCCTCATTGAGTGCCACGTCAGCAGGGGACTAACCCCGTTAGTGACAAACTAACGGTGTATCATTCTAGACACCCAAGTGGTTAATTGGTATTATTGTACGCCAACTATTGAAACTTGTATTATTATCCGCCAATGAGTTAAAACTCATATTATTAAAATCCAATTTTCCTATAATTTTAGTGAGTTTTATAGAACAATATTGGGGTCTATGGGGTCTACAATTTTTAAGGGGCTTACAATGAACCTCACCCTATATATATATATATATATATATATATATATATATATATATATATATATATATACTACTATATAATACATATTGAACATAATGGCATTTTCGTAAATAAGGGCGTCTTAAAATTAAGACGCTTACCTATTCAAGCCCTATCTTCTTTTCCTTTTGATAGTTCAGAGAAAAGTAATCTATTTTGAGAAATCCTACCTTCTTTCTCCACATACGCTCTCCCATATGAATTTCAAATCCTCGGATCTAGATCTAGGTTCTCAACAGACGCTCTTTCTTTGTAACCCATACACTCTCCCTTTCTTCCTCATAATTTTTTAGCCAAATGGATTGAGAAATCAGTTACAAAAGACCTCATCGGGCCTTGTTTTCTCTCACCGACGCTAAGCATCTTCGATTTCATCCATTATTCATACAGGATCTGGTTCGATTCAGTGGCGATACACGATATTTGACTCCATATCTGTTACGGTTCAGGTTAGATTTTATAAATTTTGAGTCCAAATCTATTCAAACACTAAAGCTTCTGCCCGATTTCTAATCACCTACAGATTTTGATTATCGCAAGTTTGACTTCCATGGATGATTTGATTACATTATTGGAGTTTTGACGAAACCCTTTTGAGGTACGTTTCCATTGGGATGTCAATCCCTTCAGTTTTGTGATTTACGTTTGTTTTAGGTGTGTTTATGATTTATATTAGCATCGATTAGGGTTGATCTAATTTTTATATACATGTTTGTTGATTCAAGGGTGATAAGTCATTTGCGAGGTAAATCAATGAACCAGACACCAAAATCGGTGATAAGTCTCTTCAGGTTCAACACTTTTGCCTTAATCTTTAATCTTATGTATCCCGGTCCACCATTTGGGTCGGTTTCTTGTGTTTTCGCTGATTTATTGTTTTTGAATGGTTAAGTTTGGTTATAAGTTCTCTAAAATAGAAGTTGAGACAATGTACATGTGTTTTATGCTCTGTTTCTCCTACTTCACATCATTAAATACATTGCTTGCTGTGTTGGGTAGGCTCCAAGATGGGAAAAGATGACTACAAAAGATGTGGGCAGGACTTTGCTGGGCAGATCTTTCATTAGAGACATGGAAACTGTATTTGAGGTATTATAAATATATGGTGACCAATGTAACAGCGAGTTGAGTGAAATAAGGGGCAATCAAGTAGAAGTATAAACTTCCTCATATTTTCAAGTAATCAAAGTTAAATCATAATTTATGGTGACCATTGTTTTGACTTTTGATTCTACAGAAAGGGGAAATCAAGTAGAATCGGATCTATATAAGGTGCAAATAATCTTCCTCATATTTGTAGGTAATCAACGTTAAATCATAATTTTTATAGCAGTTGGGGTATGACACAATTTAGATTACCTTGGCTGCTCACCTGAGTAGTTCGTGATGCACTTTTGTTATGTTTGGGTTGCACATGAAATTTAAGTAAAAGTAAATCTCAACTCTGGTTGCATATGAAATTTGCTGGTTGAAATATGTTTTAGGTAAAGTAAATCTGGTTTTACCATTTTGTTTTATAAAACTTAAGCAGACAAATCAATAATTTTGTGAACTCCCTTGAATTAGATATATATATTGGTACATTTTTTTAAACTGGTTTGAACCTGCTATAAATGGTCCAGTTATATATTTTAATCCATGCTTTTGCCAAAAATATGATCTGGACATGCATTGCTTCTGGGTTGGGGGTTGGATGTTTCAATACAGCTGGAAACATGACTTGAATTTGTCAAATAGGCATGGGTTTAGTGTTGCAGCTATAAGCGTGCTTTTGGGTAGCAGGGTTAAAACCAGGCATGGTCTTATTTCTCTTTAACTAATACCTCAGATCAGAGCCGGATAGGTGCCACTACAAATTGAGGTCAAAATCTTGCACAAGGTTGAACCATACAAGGATGGGACCATTTTCAGCTATCTACTGGTAGACACATTTGTAAGTATCTCATGTAATGACAGGATGCAAAAAAGAAAGTTTATATCTTTACACTATTATTACTTTATTAGCTGAATAGGTAAATGCACATTCTAACCATACAATTCAATACATTTCATTCAAAAAAGAAATCAATACTGCTAGGTATATAGCTCTATGTCAAATCCAAGTATTAAAATATATTTACATAGGTCAAACAGATAGTGCATTGCTCCTGCATTCATCTTTTATTTATTAATTTTTATACATAACCTTACAACTCAGTTATGTCTGTTTTTTCAGGATTTAACAGTTTCACAAAATAAAAATTACCTAACCAAAATGCCAACTATTTCTCATGGAGTTTTTATCAGTGAGATATTCAATTATTCCTTTCCGTTATCCACAAATATTACTACATTGGCATTTAAGTTTTGGTACATGCGGCTCAAACGGGTCTTCCAAAGTTTTGGTATTAAAACTAATTTAACACTAAAGTTTTAGTGAAAATGGTATTGTAAATGGTCCTAAAGTTTTGGTACTAAAACTAAGTTTTGGTATTAAAACTAATTTAACACAAAAGTTTTAGATGATTTTTTGGAGGTTTAATCCCTGAAACACTATAGAAGATAGAATTAGAGCTTTGGGTTAGCTTGGGTGTCACTTTCTGCATAGCCTGGGTCCATATGTATATATATCACTAAAGTATGTACTTAATGCAATTAAAATATATTGTCGTTACTGTGGTCTTAGTCCATTTGTCCATCTGTGTAAATATCACTTTCTGCGTGGTCTTTGTAAACTAAAAGAGTGGGTGTGACTTTTTGCAGGTTTAATCTCTGATGTTGATGTTGCTCTAAAGAAGAAAAAAAGAAAAAGCTGGCAACACAGTTGTATAGTCTTTTAAAGCTGGCAACACAGTTGTATAGTCTTTTAAAGCTGGCAAAACGATGTTGCTTTTGAAGATGAAAAGATCTTTTGTATAGTAGGGTTGTCTACTTTTGTATAGTAGGCTGCACTTCCCGCCTTTTTTAGGGTTCTCGGTTCAAGACCTGATGGGGCTTCATCGGTTTGTTGTGGAGATATGGCTCGGAAAAAATGGATCCATGTTGTCATGCTTGTCACCTTTTGGTGTATATGGCGTGCCCGTAACAGCTGGATCTTTAAGGGTGAAAGGTGTACAGTGGGAAGCTTGTGTTGGAGGTGAAAGATTTGGTTGGTTGCTGGGTCAAGAATGTTGGTTATTAATCAATTTTCTATGTTCTTTCAGTTTCTCTATTTTGTTGCATTTTGATTGAATATCACATGTTCCACTGACCTTTTTTTGTACTCTTTGTCTTTTTTTGGTCTCTGTGTGCAGGTGATTGAAATATAGGAGAGGTTCTTGCTTCAATTTACATTAACAGTTGCAGGTGATTTGTAAATACATTAGTTGCTGCATTGTTATTGGGTGACTGTATCTGATTTCTTAGGGTTGTGAAAGCTTATGCTTTCTATTTTACTTTCATAAGAAAGTATATTTGCTCTTATATATATATATATATATATATATATATTTTTGGTATTCTATGTTTTTATGTTTGCAGGTATGCTCAGTTTTTAGGTGCTTTGTAATTGTTTATCAGGTGTATCTTTATGTTCTCCTACTTACTTCTTTCTAGGTTATCTATAAGACTATTTTTATTAGCTACTTAGTTTCTTATTAAATTAGATTTCTAATGTTTTTGTTTCGTCTTAGCTCTTTATATCATCTAATTAGATATTAAGTGTTGTTGTCTAGAAATACATGGTTTGTGACATCAGAGCATAGGTTGGCCATTGGATGGCAACAACATCCATACAACCATAGTACTTAATTTCTGCTCCTAAGATTAATCAAACCTATTCCGGAAAAGTGACAAAACATGCAAGCTTGCATTGGATTGGGGTTATAACTAGGTTTTTGAAATTGTTATATAATTCTCTTTCGTTCTTGCTAGGTTTGGAAATTTGTGAAAATTTTAAGAACTCTTTTTGGGATTTAAATCACAAATTGTAACCCTAGATATAGACTGATTTCACTTTAAAATCCTTGCTGCTTTTGTAAATACACAATATTGTATAGTTGGCTTTTTAGAGTCGAATATTATGCTTTATTGATTTCATAGACCCAATCCATCCGATCATGGGCATAATGACATATAGTGAGGTTGGACAAACATGCGAAGTTACAATTTAAATACTAAGGTGAACAAAATCTTTGTTAACATGACAATTGCTTTTAAACATGATTTTATGTATCCAAGTTAGTATTTTAAATATTTTGGAATGCTATGTTGCATCCTATGTCACGAGTCTTGTAAATTGTTGTCGTCGCTGAATGCGCATGTACCACATTATAAATTGTCATAGGGCCGCATCATGCTAACAGAAAGGAATACGGCGATGTAAATTGTCGTGCCGCCGTAAAGCTTGAACAAATGACGAATAACACGCTATAAACTATCACCGCCGAACGCTCATGTACCACACTATAAATTGTCGTCGCGTCACATCGCGCTAACGGAATCAAATATCGCGTTATAAATTGTCTATGACGCCTAACACTGGAACATAAGACAAATAAAATGCTAAAAACGGTCGCACGCCGCAACGAATACCTCGATGTAAATTGTCGTGCTGCCATAACAAGCGAACAGAAAACGAATAACACGATATACACTGTTGCCGCCGCAACGCGCGGGCACACGGCTAGTATATATATATATATAGGGAAGGGTTCCTTGTAGACCCCTTAAATTTTGTAGACCCCGTAGACCCCTATAAAACTCAACAAAAATAAAACTCAGTGTTGTAAATTTGGTTTTTTTTTTATTACGATAAGCTTTTAAAAACCAAAAAAATAAATAAATAAATAAATTAAAAAAAAACAAAAAACATTAAAAATCGAACATTTTAAGACAATGAGTTTTAAAATAATGAGTTTTAAACGCAACACTGAGTTTTATTGAGTTTATTGAGTTTTAAACTCATTGATTTTTAAAACTCATTGTCTTAAAATGTTCAATTTTTAATGTTTTTCGTTTTTCTTTTATTTTAATTGTCTTTTTTTGTTCTTAAAATCTTATCGCAAATAAAAAAAACTAAATTAACAAAACTGAGTTTTATTTTTAGTGAGTTTTAATGAGTTTTATAAGGGGTCTACGGGGTCTACAAAAAATAAGGGGTCTACACGGATCTTTTACCTATATATATATATATATATATATATATATATATATATATATATATATATATATACTATGATTTATGAACTGTGATGAACTTATGAAACTAACAAAAATGCATTATGAACTGTGACGATTTATGAGCTACAAAGAAACTAACAAAAACACCTTTATGTGATTTAAGAGTTATCACATATTCACAGTTCATTCTTCATCATAGTTCATCGATTTATGTAATCCACAGATTTCACAGGTCCAAGCACCAGAACCGCTAACTTGACCCGTAAAAACCGAACGGACCCGGACCGATTTTACAGATTTCAGTTCCGGTTCCAGTTTTGGTTCTCACTTTCAAGCGGTTTATGGTTTCACGGTTCCGGGTCGGTTTGATACTCAGCCCTACATGTTGGATTAACCCTTTGATTTGCGATGTAATAGACACAAAACTTTGATGTTGTTATTTGAAACAGTGGTAAGCACACAGAGATGGGTTGGTAACTTTCTGCTAGAACACCTTTTCATCCCTCATTATTTGGTGGAGTGGATATACCTTTGCCTTCCAATGTGGAGGTCAAGGGTTCAAATCCCACTAGACACAAAAAATGAATGGTCTATGGAAAATTATAGAGGTGGGTCAGAGGTTTTACCACAGTGGCCTTAGGGCGGTGGGTTTCCTCTGCGATGGATGTGCAACATAGAGGGTCTTGGTTGCTCGCACGGCCTGTGGTGGCAGCGTGTCGTGGGTAGCATCGTTTGCCATTATGAAACCCCCGAGTAACCAAGTGTTTGCCGTTAAAAATATATTAATCCAAACATACATTAAATAGAAATAAACAACTCATGCTCGTAAACAAAAGTGACGAATTACCCACTTTCAAATTAAACTACCCATGACTCATTCAAATAAAGCATCGGCTGAAAATTAAACTCCTAAATACTTGACTTATTTGTTCTGACTTTACTCGACCCAACTGTTGAATGATTATTCAACATATGATATCAATTATACAAGTCCCAAATAAATCTGAGAATACTTACTTGATGAAGATTCATTCTTTTGTGTGGATGAGGATGAAGCCATGGTGATCAATCCGATTAAGAGTCTCGTTTGCCCAATTGATGGATTTGATTTCTACTTGATGGTGTTAAGATGAATAATCATACGCAGAGATGAAAGAATGCGTATTATACAGAAATCGATTAGTTATTAGGGCAAACCAAATCCTAAATCTTTTAACCACCCATATTTACATATTAGCCCCTTAAGGTATTAACTTCCATCAAATTAGATACCTTAAGTTTTAAGGGATTAACACATATAGTCCACATAAATGTCAAATGGTCAAAGGCCATATAAAATATTTTCAACATTCTCCCACTTGGCCGTTAGACCATTTACTAAACATCTATATGTGTGTATTAAACATATGTATATAATATATATATCATTAATTGGCCAAATGATCAAAACTTGATCATATTCATTAAACCTTCTTATGATAACATCAAGGCAAATCGATACAGTCAGTAGCATCACTATTAATGCAAGACCCCTATCAATTATGACAATGACATTATCTCAAAATTATAGGTTAGGTGGTAAAGAATACGTTTGTCTAAAGTAAACATTATAGTGCACATATATTAATAAGTATAGACAAACTTTACATTTGAGTGAAGTAGATAAATAGTGTCTCAATAGTATTTACATGACATCATAAAAGGTCTCACCTAAAACCCATATTAAGTACATGGTCAGTGAACACTTTGGGCGGTAGACCCTTAGTAAGTGGATCCGCTAAC